>JXCR01127736.1:5956-36680 GCA_002079205.1 Phalaenopsis hybrid cultivar
ATATATATATATATATATATATATATATATATATATATATATATATATATATGTTTTCTTTATGAATTTCGTGTACTTTAGAGACTTACATATTGAGAAAATACTTTAAAATATCTTTATTTATCGAATTTTATGAAAGATTTGAGAGTTATTTGGATTTAAAACGAAACGGTGTTGAAATCTGAACTAGCATAAGAGGAGCCAAATTTGGTGCCTAAAGCGCCATTTTTCAGAGAGCATGCGCCAGAAATCGACGCTAAAAGTGCCACGATTATCAGAACGAGTTTGGACGATTCTAAATGTGATTTTGGACGATTTTTGGCGGGTTTTCTTCCTAGTAACTCTCAAAAACTGAATTTTGAAGTTATTTAAGAGTGAAAAAAAAATGGAAAGTCACCATTTTTCAAATCCTATGGCTTCCCACTCTAAAGAAACTACTAGATATGGAATTTTCAACAGAAGGAAGTTCATCAGTTTTGATACATAGAAGTTATATGATCAAGTTCTTATGAGGAAGAGATTAATCAAAGAATGAGGATTTGTGAATCGAGGATTCAACAGACCAAATACTCGAGTGGAAGAGATTATTGCACAGAGACGCTGGGAAGTGCTTTGTTATACCACTACTGCGGTAGTAGTTGCTGTGGTGAAAGAGTTTTATACTAATCTTCAAAGAATTAACCAAGGAGTTGTTTATGTTCAAGGCACGTGAGTACTATTTACTCCTTCAAAAATAAACATTTTGTTTATGATTGAAAGTGTCTCTACTTGTACGAGAGATATCATGAATGAACTTTATCGATTTCTTACTGATGAAGATGCAAATTGGGAGACAAGAGATAATAGACATGTAAGTTTTTCTTCATCATTATTGAATCCTGCATCGAAGGCATGACATTTCTTTATTGCATCAAAACTACTTTCTACCATGAAAATTAGTAAAGTGACTAAGGAAAGTGTTATTTTGAATTAATGTATTCAAACCAGAAGACCTATTGATGTGGGTGCTTTAATTGTAAAATCTATTTTGGGTTTGATTATCAACTGATCGAATTATGGGCTGAGACATCCATCTACCATATTCCTAATGTGCAGTCAGTCACAAGTGTCTTATGAAAGTTGGGAAAAAGTGCTTCTCCCTTGGAAGCCTATGGAACCAGAGTTTTTGTTGCAACTGCATAGGAAATGGGGAGAAAAACGATATGAATATTCTTATGAATCAATCATCTCAAAATTCATCATCTATTCAGCCCATCTTTCCTTATAGTTCGCATGATATTTTGAAAAGGATCAAGAAGTTGGAGAAAGAGGTACAAAATATTATGAATTCAATTGGAAACATTTCTGATTTATTTGATCACTTGGATTGGAGGATGAAAGAACAATTTGAACATAGCGGACGTATTGAAGAAGGCATGATGCGAATGTTTAAGAAAAATGCTTGGATTGAAGAAGATTCAACGAACGAATTTCCTCACTGACCTTTTTATAACTTATACGTTCACTACCAATCCATGGGAAACGTTCAAGAAGATAAAAGAGAAAAATGTTTGAACTCATTTTAGTATGGAATTCATAATTATGATTGCTTATGTGTGTTACGTGTTTATGTTGGATTTCATTTACTTTTATTGTTGAACTTTATCTAAGTCATATGTTGAGTATTTAATATTTAGTCTTCAGCTTTAGTTTGTATGATGTGATTTCGACACTGAATTATATGTATTGGCTTGAAAAATGTTGGTTTGTAATCATTTGGATTATATATATAAATGTGAGTTGTGTTGTTTGAGAAAATATTTGTTAGAAAATTATTTAATTATGAATATAAATGTTTAATTAAGTTAATTAGAGGTTGACTT
Organism: Phalaenopsis hybrid cultivar; assembly: GCA_002079205.1. Lineage (NCBI taxonomy): Eukaryota > Viridiplantae > Streptophyta > Magnoliopsida > Asparagales > Orchidaceae > Phalaenopsis > Phalaenopsis hybrid cultivar. The sequence continues at coordinate 7,819 of JXCR01127736.1, forward strand.
GGTTTGATATACAGTAGATTTCAAAAGAAGATCAAAATCTGAAAATTTATGGGGTTGGCGCCAGAGGCACATGAGGTGCAAGTTTCTCGAAAACGCCCAGATTTACTTGAAACAGCAAAAAACCCCTGTAAAATCCTATTTGTATTGCTTGGGTCGTCTCCTACCTCTAGACAAAGGTCGAAACTCAACACTTGCCATTTAGTAGATTTGAAGACCCAAAAGTTTTGAATTTTATCTTCCATTAGTAAAAGCTTCACTTTAACTTAGAAATTTTTTATTTTCACCATGACTTTTTCCTACATTTTGGAAATATGAAATTTTGAGTTTTTGTTGAAAAAGTTTAAAAAGAACCCATGGTGAAATCTTTCTTACCAAATATTCCTACTTTTGGGGTTTGATTTATGATATTGTGAATTTATTTGAATTTTATGTGAAATTCCAATGGCTCCAAGAGTAAAGAGAGGACAGCCTTCGGGAAATTTTGATGTGAGGTGATTTGTAAATTTGAAGGCTCGGTACAATTATAATACTATGATGGGAACCAGAAAATTGATTCAGGAACGTGAATTTTCAAATCAGGGAGGTGAGATTGAAATGTTGATAATTGCTCGGAAGTGGGAAACCTTTTCTACTTCACCGCAGTAGCCATTGTCTTTATTGTCCGAGAATTCTATGCCAATCTTCGGATGAATACGGACAAGCAAGTTTATGTTAGAGGTAAATATGTTGAATTTACTCGAGCAAGAATCAATGCACTTTATAGGCTGTGGAATGAATTTCATTGTAAGTATTATGTATTTCTGATTTCTGATTCATCATTTGATGAGGTAATAGTCCATCTCACTGATAGAAAAGAAGAATGGAAGATTAAGAATAATTACAAAGTCAATTTTTCCACTTTCATGTTAAATGTGCAATGTAAAGCGTGATATTAATTTATCTATGCAAAATTGCTTCCAAGAGAATAATACTAATTTTTTGCATTCAACAAATGAAAATTGTTGATATTGGTGCTCTTATTGTGCATAATGCTCAAAGTATTGCCAGAAGTAGGACTGCTGGTGGTTTGAGTTATCCTGCCCTGTTTTTTACTTTATATGAACAATCAGGAATAGAATTTGATAAGAATGAAGAAATGTTGCAACCACTTAAGCCAATTGGAAAACCCAAATTGCATAAATTTGAATCATTTGCTGGATCTAAAAGTGGAAGTAGTGATAGACCCTCAGCATCAACTGCAGGACCATCTAATTCCAATTCAATTTCACTTGAAAATATTATGGAGCATTTAATGATTTAACAATCATATATTGTAGCTATACATAACAAAATAAATGGTTTGGAATCAAGAAGTGCTCACAATGATGATTATAACCAGAAAAGAGTACAACATGATATTGCATATCAAGAGGCGATGATTAAATTTCTGAGGGGTGATCATGCTATGAAATTTCCTACATGCCCTAGCATTACGCCTTATGTGCAAGACAACTTTGAAGAAGTAGAAGAAGAAGATGAGGAGGAGGAGGAGGAGGAGGAGGATGATGAATGAAGATTTATTGGTTTTTTATTTGTATTCATTTGTAGTTGTTTGTTTAGTTTTGTTGTTGGTATAATTGGAATAATTTGTGTTTTGATTGTGAAACTGTTGAACTTGTTTATGTGTAACAGTAAATTGTAGATTTGTATCTTCAATATTGTTAGTTTCTTTAATTTACTGTTTGTCTTTAATTTATCTTTTCTTAACAAATCCTTTGATATATTATGTTTCATTTGATACTTTAGAGCTTGTACTTTTTATATTAGTACCTGCAATATGTCAGAGCCAAGTTTCATATTCATAACCCTCCACATGTTAGCTTTATTTTTATGCAATTACTGTTTTCTTTCACCTATAAATTTTTTGTACTACATGTTTTACTTATAATTTAAAAATCTAAGTTTAGGAGAAAGAAAATTTTCTTTAAAAAAAGTAAACTAAATTTTATTTGTCCCCAATTAACTATATTTTTAAAATTAATTTAACATAACCTTGGATATTGGAGTTTAACTTTATATTATTATATTTTTGTTTGTAAACATTATGATAATTTTGAGCAAAAAACTTTAATAATGAAGGTCAATTCTAGAGTTAAGATATTTAATATGAAAAGATAAGACTATGTTTTTTCTATTTAAAGTAAAGGAAATTACATTTTTGAGATATTAAAAATTTTAGAGTTTCATATAAGAAGAAAAGAATGAAACTTTATGAAAAATTTTCAAAACTAATATGAATTTATAAAGTGAAAGACGGTAAGAAGTTTTAACTTTAAGAGAAGGATAGTGAAGTTCAACATTTTTAAAGATTATCTAGATATATTAATCCTCACTTAAAAAAGAAAAGAAAAGAAATGATTGAAAATGATCCTAAAGAAAAGAAAAATAAAAGAAATGGAAAAAAAAAGAAAAAAAAGAAAAAGAAAAGAAAATATATGTGAAGAAGCTTGATGAGATGCCTAATAAAAAAATGAATTCACTTGAATCAACTTGAGGAAAAAGGCTTTATTACATTTTCAAAACTTATATTTGAATATTAGCATCCTTACAAATAAAGTTTTCATAAAATTCTTTTTCGTATGGGCATTCTAAATTTCTTTGATATAACAAATTACAATTCTTGAAATAATGAAAATTTAGAAATCTTAGACTTGATTTCTAGGTGTTCTTATACTTATAGTTTTAACCTGTCATTAAAAGAATTTCTTAAATTATAATATTATATTTATTAAACCAAATTATAGAAGTTTATAAATTAATCTATCATAAATCATATTTTATGTAATAAAAGAGTCATTTGTGAAATAGTAATATTTAATTTTGGGAGATTTTGATACACCAAAAAAATGTGCAATTTTATGTATACATTTTATGCTTAAATTTGGTGCTATTACACTTTAAAGAAGGGTATTTTCATATTTTGTTGCAGGTATACCGACTTTAGGCATTTAGAGCAAAAAAAAAAAAATTTAGTGTCAAAATGGCAAAATGGAGCTTTTCAGCATCCTAGCACCAAATGCGTCATTATATAGAGAGCTGACGCTAAAGACGACATTTTACAGAGAAGCGATGCCAAAATCCAGGAACAACACGAAACTTCAATATGCTTGCGCCAGAGACGAATTAAGATGCAGTAAGGCTGTTAGTGACTATTTTTAAGCGGTTTTAGAAGGCTTCAATCAATTCAAACGCCCCATAGAGTGATTCAATGCATCTAGACACTTAAAATGACATAGTTAAGATAATTGATTTTAATTGCCACTCGAAAGCAGCATCTTTGAATTCTTCACATCGTTTCTAGCCATAATGCTCCCCATTTGTCTTCTGTCACATCTTATATCAACTACTTTATTCTCTTTGATAAACAGTGTTTGCAATGGGAAAGCAGGAATATATGACACTATAAAGTTAGCCATGCAATCTCGGGTCGGCCTAAGAATAACTTACATGATCCAACGAGCCCAATAATAATATCTACCAATGAATATTAGCTCACATGTTATCTGCCCTCAACTCACAAAATTTGATGCAAAATTTTCAACTAACAAAATAAAATTAAAAATGAAAAACTTGGCAACAACATAAATCAATATGGGACAACTAATACCAACAACTTTAGTTGAGCAAAACAAAAAATAAATAAAAATTCAACATTGAAAAACACTAATAATGCCATTAAAACATAATTTTAATTGCATTAATGCATTCTCTATATAAAAAAAAACTAACAATTTCATGGATAATTAAACTCTGAAATAAGAAAATCTTAAAGATGAATGTCTCATTTTGGCAAAAAAAACAGGACTAAACATTCAGCAGGAAACAAACATCAACAATAGAACTAACAGGTAAAGGTGAATAAAACATCCAATTATTTGTTGTCTATCAAGTTTTATTCCATTTCATCTCTCTCCTACCAAAAGGCCTACCTACTGATTTTTCCCTGACATCCTTAAATAAAAACAAGAAAGAACAAAGAAGTCCCTGCATTACAGAGAGAGAGAGAGAGGCCAGATAACAGAACAAGTTAGACAAATTCAGTATTATTAAGGGTTGGAAGTGATTTGGTTGCTCTTTCTAGGTTTCTATTGTGTTTTCTTCTTTCATCAAGATCCCTACCTATTTTGCTTCTAGTTTTAGACTCGACATCATTCCAGCTCAATTTGCCAGTTTCTATAGCATAAACATATAAATTCTTCACCAAATCCTTGAATCTCCGCCGAAAAGTCGGCATTCGAGACAATGAAGCAACCATGCCTTGAAGCCTGTGTGGCACAAAATCATTTAACCGTTAAGAATAGAAAACTCTAACGAGCACAAGCAAAATTCCTATTTAATAAAAAGTTATTAATTTTGCATAATCGTGCATTTTGAATTTTAAAAAAAATAACATTCACCATCTTCAACATGCAAAGACAGTATGCTATCAATTTCTTGAAGAACAAAATGTCTGATACATAGATAAAATCTATAGTAAATTTAAAAATAAGATCCCCCAAATTTTTCTCAAAAAAATGGCACAGAAAAAAATTNTAATAAAAAGATATTAATTTTGCATAATCGTGCATTTTGAATTAAAAAAAAAACAACATTCACCATCTTCAACATGCAAAGACAGTATCTTATCAATTTCTTGAAGAACAAAATGTCTGGTACATGGATAAAATCTATAGTAAATTTAAAAATAAGATCCCCCAAATTTTTCTCAAAAAAATGGCACAGAAAAAAATTTTAATAATGAAACTTGAAGCTATAATAACAAGTGCAATTACTGAATTTTAGTGGAAATCATATGTACTTGTAGCAGCATGATGCCTGAATTTTATTCGCTTGGGTGAATTGTTTCCATTCTCTATTTCTGCTACATATTTTTGTTATTACTTGCTGGAATGTTTAATTTGATTAAATTTTGATTTAATTGAAATTTTAAATACAGTGGAAAATTTTTAATTGCTAACGAATTTTAAGTGATTCAAAATTCTTAATGATTTTATCATATTTAATCAATCATTATCACTTCAACTTTACTTCTAGTGTCTTTTATTCTACAGATAATGAAAGTAATTTTTGTCTATCAAGCAGTTTTTTATCTAGGATTTTGTTTTTCAAAGAGATCAACATTCATTGCATCATCCTCATTATATTAGCAAACTTGAAGCCTTCTGATGTTGGTTCTAATTCAGAGCATAACAGAATCGATTACTAAAGATCTTTATGAAAAGAAGAAAGTTTTGTTAAATGGGAAAAATAAGTAGAAACAAATGAAATATGAAATAAATTTAAAACTTTTGTAAACAGCCAATAAAGCTTTGGTAGATCATTCGAAATTTTGTGCAAAGGCGGTCATTTTAGAACTGCAGCAAGCTAGCATTACTCACCCAAATAACCAGGTCAACTATTTTAAGAAAAATAATTTGTCCAATCTACAAACTAGAACTTTTGTAATTCCGAAAGGTCGCATAAAAAAAAAAAAAAACATGGAACATATTGTTTCGCATATACAATGAACAAGCTAATTCTGCAAGAGCAAGTTTATGCTCGTTAACTCGTAAGCCTGGTTGCATTTCTCATATTTACACAAGCATATTAATACATAAAACTTTGTTTTTTATCAATATGAATACTAGTCGAATGGTTGTGGCCCAATGAACTTGTTGGAAAAAGGTGGGACCAAAGATAACTAAAATAAAAGGTGAGCAAAAAGACTTTAGGATAATATTAAGCACATCACACAAAACTTAGCAGCAGCAAATTGAGAATGAAGATACGTAACATCAGCCCAAGATTGTAGGAGTACACCTAACAACGCTATGCAATAGAAACCTTTGCGCTTTTATCCATTTTCACTATTTTGTAATAGCCAGTTTACCCTTTCTATGTTTTATTTTTAACTTACACATTTGTATGTGCTAGACCTCGAACTCTAGATCTTGCGATTGAGGATAAAGCATCCCCACCCACTAGGCCAAATAGGTTGAACAAGAAAAGGAAGTCTAGTTGTCTAAACATAATATCATATTCTAGTAAAGCTAATATTGAAGGATGAAACGATCAAGGGAGACCAATCAATGATTTCAGTGTGTTCACTAAATCATTTATCAAGTGTCTCAAACCTAACATATATGATATATTAGTCAAAAAAAAATAATGAAACAATGTCATCAAGCATGTAGCTGTTATTTGGGTTACATTCAGAAGATTAAAGTATACCTTCTAAGTAATGCTTGAATTTGAGCTCTCCGCACCATGTCATCCGAAGGAAATTTGTTTNCGGCAGCCTTGTTAACCTTACAAAAAAAAAAGTGCCATAGTTTCAATAAATCATGCAAATTCAAAGAGGTTTGATGCTATGCTGAATTTCTTCAGTAGTTTGATGTTATAAGCATTTAATGTTTTGTAAATAACAATGATATCAAGATGATGGTGTTCTCAAATAATTTCAACAAATATCAAATATAGTGTGCTTGGTTAAATTACTTAACAACGCAAGGTAATTACGAATGATCAACTAATAGTGTGTTTGGTTAAATTACTTAACAACGCAAGGTAATTACGGATGATCAACTATCATTCAGCGATGCCACTAAGCAAAAAATCTTAATATAATTACATGGATAATGTTAGAAAATTAACAGCGTGTTAACAAAAATTTTGGAAAATAACATATATTACAACACTAAAGAGAGCCTTCCATGATGTTTTAAAATGAGCTCAGTAAAAATCAGAAAGCAAGGGGAAGAATGCTTCCCTATTTTCATGAGTGTGGATCTACAACCAGATCGATCATCTAAAATAAATCAAGATTTGTAAAGAAATTTCATGTATAATAGTTCAAACAAAGAAAGATCCAAACAAAGAGCTAATATTCACTGATAAACTGCGAATCTCAAAATAATCGAAAAAGAATGTATGTATAAATTAAGAGAGTGACACTTCATAAATTCAGGAATTGGCCAACATAAACTTTGCAGAAATGTAAAAATATGCTTAAAACATTCATACTCAATATCAAGTGGTATCTCATCATCAACTACTTTCTCACTGAGTCCATCCATAAATGAAAAATAAGAATGGAAACAAATATCTTTGAAATCTCGCACCAACGTACAAGCTCCATTGATGGTGCTCTTGCATCCATCCTGTCATGCATATAAATAAATCAAGTTACTTAGAATTCAGAAAATATGATCGTCTAAACTTTTTGGCATCATATATGATAAAGGATACGAGCACTACAAATTGCTAGGAAGCAGTTTATTAGCAATCTAATAATATCTATGTGAAAAAATTAAGAATAAAATTCTTAGGCTTTTTCGTTCTATGAGGACAAAAGAGAGTAAAGTAAAACTTTCTGCTAAGGAAACATGTTCTTGCATCAGCCCCATATGTTGAGGTCGGGTTTAAAAATAGCAACGCCGTTATCAAAAGTAACTTGTATGTAACTACAATAAGGCCTGATTGATTGAGGTTATCAGTGACTTATATGTAACTTCAATAAGGCCTAATTAATTGAGGTTATCCGAAGCTCAAGTTAACCACATTGCCCAAAAACACTTTAAATGTGTAAATATGCTTAAATAGGTTTAAGGTTACTTCAACCCAAATTAATATTTTTTAACACCCAAATTACACTTCTTGAACACCACCCATACCAGACCAAGAGTAGCACCGCCTTATGTGATTGCTCAGATCTTTTGAGATATGGCTGATTGGAAAATGATTACCATAGAGTTTACTAAGGGGGTAATACTCTCATTCACCCCATTTATTTTCTATGCTAAAGAACGGGGTGATCGCATTCGGTTATTTTGATTGTCCCATTAAAATTACACTAAGAAATTCACCTTTTCAAAAAGTCTCATTTACTAAATAACCTAAATGAGTGGAAAAGAGTAAGAAATAGAGAAAAATAAAGCCACTTAGGCAAACAGAGAAAAGAAATGTGGATAATATCTATCGAATGGTCTTTGTGAGATAAATCAGGAGGAGATGCCCAAAAGGAAATTAGCTCAAATCACCCCGAAAACTTATCCATGGAAAAGTTTTATATAAATCAAGTTACTTTGAATTCAGAAAATATGATCGTCTAAACTTTTTGGCATCATATATGATACGGAATAAAAGCACTACAAATTGCTAGGAAGCAGTTTATTAGCAATCTAATAATACTATGATGAAGAAATTAAGAAAAAAATTCTTAGGCTTTTTTCCGTTCTTGGAGGACAAAAGAGAGTAAAGCCAAACTTTCTGCTAAGGAAATGATGCATGTTCTTGCATCAGCCCCATATGTTAAGGTAGGGCTTAAAAACAGCAATGTTGTTATCAAAAGTGACTTGTATGTAACTACAATAAGGCCTGATTGATTGAGGTTATCAGTGACTTATTTGTAACTTCAATAAGGCCTAATTAATTGAGTTTATCCGAAGCTCAAGTTAACCACAGTACCCAAAAACACTTTAAATGTGTAAATATGCCTAACTAGGTTTGAAGTTACTTCAAACCAAATTAATACTTTTTAACAACCAACTTACACTTGTTGAACACTCCACCAATACCAGGACAAGAGAAGCACCGCCTTATGTGATTGCTTAGATCTTTAGAGATATGGCTGCTCGGAAAATGATTACCAATGAGTTTACTAAGGGGGTAATACTCTCATTCACCCCAAATGTTTTTTATGCTGAAGAAGGGTTGATCGCATTCGATTATTTTGATCGTCCCATTAAAATTACACTAAGAAATTCACCTTTTCAAAAAGTCTCATTTACTAAATAACCTAAATGAGTGAAAAAGAGTAAGAAAGGGAGAAAAATAAAGGCAATCAGACAAACACATAAAAGAAATGTGGGTAATATTTATCGAATGGTCTTTGTGAGATAAATCAGAAGGAGATGTTCAAAAGGAAATTAGCTCAAATCACCTCGAATAATTATCCATGGAAAAACTTTATATAAATCAAGTTACTTTGAATTTAGAAAATATGATCGTCTAAACTTTTTGGCATCATATATGATACAAGATACAAGCACTACAAATTGCTAGGAAGCAGTTTATTAGCAATCTAATAATATCTATGATGAAGAAATTAAGAATAAAATTCTTAGGCATTTTTCGTTCTTTGAGGACAAAAGAGAGTAAAGTCAAACTTTCTGCTGAGGAAATCATGCATGTTCTTGCATCAGCACCTTATGTTGAAGTAGGGGTTAAAAACAACAACGTCGTTATCAAAAGTGACTTGTATGTAACTTCAATATGGCCTGATTAATTGAGGTTATCAGTGACTTATATGTAACTTCAATAAGGCCTAATTAATTTAGGTTATCCTAAGCTCAAGTTAACCACACTACCCTAAAACACTTTAAATGTGTAAAAATGCTTAACTAATATTGAAGTTACTTCAACCCAAATTAATATTTTTTAACACCCAACTTACACTTCTTGAACACTCCACCAATACCAGGCCAAGATAAGCACCGCCTTATGTGATCGCTTAGATCTTTTGAGATGACTGCTCAGAAAATGATTACCATTGAGTTTACTAAGGGGGTAATACTCTCATGCACCCCAAATGTTTTCTATGTTGAAGAAGGGGTGATCCGGATTCAGTTATTTTGATCGTCCCATTAAAATTACACTAAGAAATTCAAAGTCTCATTTACTAAATAACCTAAATGAGTGGAAAAGAGTAAGAAAGGGAGAAAAATAAAGCCACTCTGACAAACAGATAAATGAAATATGGATAATATCTATCGAATGGTCTTTGTGAGATAAATCAGAAGGAGATGTCTAAAAGGAAATTAGCTCAAATCACCCCAAAAACTTATCCATGGAAAAGCTTTATATAAATCCATCGACAACCCCAAATAACCACAGAATCAAATTTCTATGTTTTAGTTATGAGCTTAAAGTAACTCCCATACAAACATCTTTGTTTGATTAATTACATCTTGAAGGAAACCCATAAGAACTCTTGATTAAGGAGGTATTGCTTATGTTTTGATATCGGGTAAAAGGAAATATCAAGAAATCAGATTCATTACTTTAAAATGTGAATCCCAATACATCTAAACCAACTCAAGTCATAGGACAACAAGTTAATCATTGTATCCTAATGGGCGACAACTTATCAATAAACAAAAATAAGTGACATCAATTAATTTATCAAAGGGATACAATAGGCCCAAACGATAAGAGATAAAAAATTTTTAAAAATTGATGGACGGTCTAACTAGGATTGCATGGATTTGCTAGACTATTTAGACACTAAGTCTATTTAATTGTGAGGATAGTAGACCCAACACAATTAAAATTCCATGTCAACAATTCAAGTATGGTGTTATAATTATGAAAATATCAAGTTAAAAAGGAGATATCCTAGAATAATATGACAATATCCAAGTAGAAAAGGCAGAGATATGACTTATTTCTAGCAAAGCTACAAATGCCTAAGAAATGATGAGAGATGGATAAATTTGACTATAATAGTTAAAATTATTCTACAAGGAGTTACAATCTTGTATGGGTAAAAATCTTCTCTAAATTTTTTAAATGTTCTAGAAAAACCACCTAAATGTAGGTATAAATCATGTTCCCAGCCAAATATGAGATACAAGTATGCTTCTATGGGGCATGGTATGGTAAATAAAAAATTTATCCTTAGTGTGGAGGCCCTATTAACATGACTTGGGCTATAGATTTGCAATGCAAATCATTTACAATTTAGTCATGAGCCATGAAGAATATTAAATTTTTATTATAAAAAAATTGTCATTTTTTCTACAATAAATTTTAAGATAAAAATTTTCAAATTATTAAAGATGATAGAAAAAAGATTCTAGCTTGTGAGAGCCCAAACAGACCACAATCTAAAACTAATCACAAAATCAACACATGCACAAATAAAATAAATCACACAAAATGAAACAATATTAAGGTGTCCTTGATAAATCAAGATATCCAAGAAAAACAAAAAGGTATGGGACATGACCAATATTTCAACTCCTAATATTCGTTCAACTATGATTTCGGTCTTCAAACTCCTAGGAACTCATGTGCATATCATGTTTCTAATACAGACTCGAGTATCTATACTCTAATTGTATATTATAGAAATATAAAATTACATTGTATTACCTACAAATTAGAATTAACAGGTAATTCTATAAGTCATGCAAGCGGGAAATAAATCATGTCCGGTGGAGGAAATTCATAATTAGCACATGCAATCAAAAAATATATTTATATATTTATTGTGGTTGTTTCCTCTGGGTAACATGACTCACTGCAAAAGACCAAATATAATTCTTAATCTATTACACAAGTCTCAATGACAATAAATATAGAAAAAAGAAGCAATCATAAAACACGTGACTAGACACAAATTAATATAGAATAATAACAACATGTATGAAAAATCAAAAGTACACCCTACCCTAATACAAACAAACATCTAAGGGTCGTATCCTAATCACATAAAACTAAGTGTATGAAAATCAATGTAGCATAAGGTAAGTTTATTTGATTTTGGATAAGCCACTTAGTATGACACCACCCTAAAGATCCAAACGAGGTAACATTCATCGCTCTAAGATATAACTTTTTTAAACTAGACTTTTAAATATAATTATATACATAACCATGTTAATGAACATATTATTAATTTGAAAAACAAGTTACCACATTTATGATCTAAATAATAAATGATTTAGGTTAAAAATATGTTTTTAAAATATGAATATGAATGATAAAATTTAAAAAAAAAATTATTTAAAATCATGACCTTACATATGATCTAAAAAAAATATGTGATAGATTTTAAATCATCTGGACTTAACAAAATCATATAATGAATGAGATATACTCATGAACAATACTCATTAAAACATTACAACCAATGGTTAGAACCCTCATTTAAGAGGATTTTGTCATTGAAATGTTGACTTCCCTAATGAACAATGCTCATTAAAACATTACAGCCAAGGGTTAGATCACTCACTTAAAGAGCCTTTGTCATTGAAGCGTTGACTTCCCTAATCTATATGCAGACAATATGCCAAGTGCGGCAAAAGTGGTGGCAATGTAGAGATAATATAAATATAAATAATTAAATTATGTATTTAAAATTCTATTTCAAGCATATGATTCACTTAATATTATTTTTAATACAAATAACATAAAATTCTTTAGCCATTAATGATAAAACGATATAGCCAAGTATATTATACATCAATGATGGATATCATGTCATCACATTAAACACTAATACAAAAAAGATATCAATATAATCATGTCATAATATTCACGTTAACGTCCTAGACACGACTGTGGTAGGGTGGTCATCCCACATTTCATCCAAACAACAAGGCTTTGAAAACCGTTCCTAGGCAGAGGACAATCTTTGTCGCAAATAAGGCTTCCTCAGCGCCCCCCTCACCGTGCTAGAGTACTTCAACTAGAATAAGAAGTTGATCTCTTCAAAACTCAATACATTGGTTGTTTTACAAGCTCGCATGGAAAGCAACCCAGCTGGGGGCAAAAGATTCAAAAGCAACAGCTAAAGAGTTGTCAAGCAATATTCTAGAGTATGACTGCAAACATATTTCCCAAAAAATAAAAGGTCCATTGCGACCGACGCCCCAGTCTCGAGAAATGCAAAGCATCCACCATACTATGTCCAGAGAAATATACTTATTTTTCCTATCATATTGCCATCTGATTCATATGAACTCAAAGTGATTTGCCTAGAATGTTTAGAGTGTTCATAGGTGGCCCTAACTCGAAGAAGATTATAATCCCTTGTAAAATAATATGAAACATGTAGTCGAATTTAATCATCTCATTGTTTCATAAGCAATTTGTCACTCTTTTATAGTACTAAGTCTTTTTCTTGTGTTTTCAACTTAGATAGATTTGTAGGACTCTAGGATATCCCTTCTTTTAACTTTGAGTTTATAGAGTTTCCTTGGACGACAAAAGTACACGAATTGATGATAAAAAATTCTTGGTTATATTGGGTTGACTACCTGCACAACTAAATAAACTTAAGGTATAAATAGTCTGAGATAACAAATCTATGGAATCCTGATTAAACCATGTCTATCAATCTCTACAAATTTCTANGTCTACCCCATCAGCTGATGAATCCAATCAGAATACTAGTAAATTGAAATCAACTTAGATATAATTAACATTATAGGAACAAATAGATTTTCGGTGAAACTGAAAAGAATTAAAAAAAAAACATAAAAGAGGAAAAAAAGGTTCTTACATAAAAGCAAACCATTTGCATCAATCGTCACAGACCTAAGCAAGCACTGTAAAATACACCATGCTGGCAATCTTATGCTTAGTTTCTTAGAATTTCCTTTAACAATATATTCCTCTATGTCTTCAATGCTGATGAGACCATCAGTCAGTAAAATCCTTCCATTTAGCTCACAAGATCTAAAGAGCCAATCCCAGATCTGTAAATTTTATACAAGGCGTTAATCTTTAATTTTACAGAAAAAAGATCAATTATTAGTAAATGCGTTTCTTACCTGCATTGGTTGTAGTTGTTGGATAACCTTCCTCAATGTCCGAGACTGATTCAATTCTAACTTCGTAGTTTTAGGGCTACAAATCCCATTCTCACTCTGTTTTTCTTTATTAATTTTCTCAGCAATTGTAGCATAATGTTTTCGGTATTTGGGCCTGTCTGGTATTTTTCTCAGAACTTAAATTATTTTACTACGTGAATAAAATTAAAAATGCTCTATTCTAAGAAAGAAAACTAAATCTTATCTGATCTTATTCGACTAAATTGATACCTTGGGAGACAGGATCCCTCCCTCAGATAAAGTAGGTCATTTGTGTACTCATCAAATAAAGAAACCACAGAAACAACATAAGCAAATCCCATCTTCAGAGAATTTTCCTAAAAGCAGCAACAAATGTATTTATTTAAATAAAAAATAACATATATAAAGCTAAAATTACTTATCTAGCATGTTCAGTAATATCTGATACCTCATAAACGATAACTATGCCATAGAGCCCCAGAAAGAAGCTGCAAATGAAGGCAGCAACCACCGCTCCAATAACAGCTAGAGGCCATAAAAGAATTGCAAGGCCAGCAAAGGGAACACAAACAGTCTCCAGAAAANTTATGTTTTGAGTCTAGGTGATTGAGTCTAAAATTAAAAATAAATTGTGTGTGGGTTCCTTAGAATTTGAAGACTGAGAACATACTCAGACAAAGACAATGAGCTATTTGTTCATGTCCCGTATTTTAATTTTAAAAGATATTTTATTTTATAGATTTATTATCAGGTTACATATGTGAAGCCTGACCGCATTTTTTCTTTAGGATATGTTATCAATTTAGAGACACCTAATTAGCTCTTAATCTCTCAAGTGTACAGAAAAGCTAATGAACACAAATTTACAAAGAATTTGCTTCCATAACTAAAAACTTACAACCATTAATCAAAACGTTAATCGAACCACTACATAAGACCCACCTTCTAACATTGAATAGGTTAACACTAACAGAATTATGTTAATACTAATTAAAATAACCGAACCCCCACCCAAACTATCATTGATAATGATGATTTGTACTCTATAAATCAGTTGTGTGACTAACCATAAAGCAATGATACAGTCTGTCAATAGTATCCTCTCCAACAGCTTCAAATGTGGCAATTAATGGAACAAAATACCCATAACCAACACCAATTAATATACATCCGAAAATCCCAATCACTGGCCATAGTAACAGAGGCACAGGCAAGCATAGCAGAATCGATAACTTCAAAACCAGCCCGAGTCTCTTGGTCCTGCCACAAAGAAATCATGAAGTTTAAGCACTTGTATACAATAGCATTAGCAATTGTGAAATTTTAGTACTGTAACTCATACTTTGTCACGCAGTATAAAGTCCAGAAGAAATGTACAGGCCACAAACCAATAATGACAGCTGAGTTTCCAACAAAAACCAGAATAGCCACAACAGGACCAATTATTGCAGCTGCAAATAGAGAACCAAATACTAAGTTCAATACACAAATAGCATCAACCAGTAAATCAATATGAGCTCTTTCATCCAATGTGGTTATATTAACATGAGCAAAAAATGATCTACAATTGATATTTAGGATCATGGGATGGAGTTGAAAAAAAAAATGTCTAAAAAGAAAACTGAATCTATTTCAGTCAAAACCGTAAGTGACAATGAGAGAAAACAGTTCAATTATAATTGTAATGTCTGCAAAATTGGATAAGTTTTGAGCAATAGGTGTATATTCAGAGTTTTTTTCTCTTTAATGGAGCTAGAGGAAAAATAAAATGTTTAAGTAACCATTTGGTAAATTTAAAAATATGGTAGTGAGAAAGGATTATAGTAGAATATCATGGAACTAGTGCAGAAATCTTTTTACTTGGTCTTCAGTTAATTGTTTGTAGCAAGGTTAAATCTTTCCATTAATAATGAGATCACTAGATTCCATCATTTGGTTCAACGTAATTAGGAAACAATAACCTCAAAATCCCTCAAAGTGATAATTTTGTTTTCACCATCAAAATAAGTGAACAAAAATAACATTTTCTAAAGTACGAATGAGCATTTATGTGGTTTAGTTATGTACAAAGAATGATAGAAAATAGAATAGTAAGAATATAGAAAAATTATACAAAATAATAGCGTTTTAAAAACCAAACCAGACATGTCGATCCGGTCAGAAATTCAAATTCAACTATTTCGACAATGAACTGTTTTGGACCCGCCCTAAACTGCCAGTTTAACCAAAAACCAGCAAAAGAATTCTGATGTGGGAGAATCAGTATGAACACAATGTCAAGGGCTCTTAAGACGCTCCTCCTCACCAATGACATTCTCCTCTACTCCGGTACCGCCCTACACAACGATCTCGAGACGTTGGTAAAGATGAAGCATCTGCTCGAGCTGCTAATGCAAATCTGACAATATGAAATGGTGGTGGGGCTTATCCTTGTGGCGATGAACCGTATCGTCATTGAGATCATTGAGGTATACAGCAACAGCTGTAGAGGCATTGCCAGCTTTCTCGTTGATGTGCTCGGCTCCAATTCTTCCACATCCTCTGCCTCCAATACAGTCGTGCTTTTTAAATAAAGGAGATGATTGGGTGTGTCAAGAATAAATGTGCTCCATACAACCCACCTTTCTTTAAAATTTCTATAGTTAATGACTAAATGCAAATTATAGTAATACATAATCTTATCTTAAGTTAATTCTATCATAGCTCAAGCTAAGTATAAAATCAATACTCAAAATTAGGCCTAATGGTAATCAATTATGTTTAGACTTAATTATTTTTATTTATTTGCTTTATTGTATGATTATTATAACATTTTGATCATATTTAAATAATTGTTTTAATTATTACACCATTTGGGTCTACTCCCGGTTCGACCCTGATCGAATTAATTAACCTTAAACCTCTCTTTCTTCCAGTTCAATACCCGATCCGGTTTTCACAACCTTGCAAAATACCATATATGGACAACATGAACAAGAAGTTCCTTGACTTGTGAAGTAGAGAACCTTCCAAATAGTTCATATTTCTGCCTATAAAATCACTTCTCAACAAAAAATCTCAATTGGAAGTTTCAAATTAAACGCTACAATATTTAGCGGAAAAGAGGTATGCAATGCTTAGCACTTTCAATTACCATGGCTTTTAATAACCTAAAATAGAAAAGTTCAACTTCTATAGATTGACATCTTTCTTTACTATAAATTAAGAAAAAAATTTTGGTTATAAGGATATGAGAGGAGTTGGCAGACAGGAGCGTTGGGAGAGGGGTGGAGAGGAGCGATGACTCGATAGAGTAGGATTGATGTATGAACTATTCATATGGGTTTCTCTCTCTCTCTCTCTCTCTCTCTCTCTCTCTCTCTCCTATTTTTTTTTTATTATGCGGGTGGTTGTTGTCATCCATTGGACAACAACAATCAAATCACTAATGAACTAGTGATAAGATAACCACCGTTTTGAAGGAGATTAAGTAGGTTCTTCCCATTTAGGAGTTTTCACCTCTTTGCATGATAAATTTATGCAGTAAAGAAAGATTTCGATCAATTGACTCACAAATTAAGAAGGCGGCAATGTAAAAAGATCAAAATTATCAATTCTTTAAAGTCATCTAATGAATTTGGATGAATTTAATTTTTCTNGTGGGTGGTTGTTGTCATCCATTAGACAACAACAATCAAATCACTAATGAACTAGTGATAAGACAACCACCTTTTTCAAGGAGATTAAGTAGGTTCTTCCCATTTGGGAGTTTTCACCTCTTTGCGTGATAAATTTATGCAATAAAGAAAGATTTCGATCAATTGACTCACAAATTAAGAAGAAGGCAATGTAAAAAGATCAAAATTATCAATTCTTTAAAGTCATCTAATGAATTTGGATGAATTTAATTTTTCTCGAATTCACAAATGAATTTGAAAATTTTGACCCAAATGACCTTGATGTTAAAAATTAACTAAAGATTTTAGGAATTATTTAGGAATTAAGAGCAACCTATCGTAGGATCTGATTTTCTGATGAATTTATAGCAAATAAATAATATTAATTAAATGGACAAATTGTGTTATGATTTTACTTCATTTTGGGGGCAGGTATTTAAAGTTAATATTTGATATGATATTAGATTGGCACGGAAACCGCTAGTGCATTTGAGAGAGAGTGGAACTATTTTTTAGATATCATGGTAGCTAGTGTGGTTATTTCAAGGGTTCCTTTACTCCAAATACATGAGTATTATTAAATAATCATTAGATCTGACTTAACGCACTAGGATAGAGTATTTTTAATGACTACCTCTATTCCATATTCAGGTTTAAACTAGAGGTTTAATAATATATAATTAACATTTGATGATATGATGAGTTTTTAATTTAATTTCGTACCATTTTCATAAATCAATCATAACTAGTAAGACTTCAATACCATTCACATAAATCTATCATATAACTAAAATTCATACCCTTAATGACTTTCGATTTGATGATTAAAAATCTTGTGTGAAATGTCATATAATATGGTTTTGTTAAGCTCTTCTACAAGTTACACTTGTGGTAGCAATCATGATAAGATAGCATTGTTAGCAGGACCAACTTAGAGCTTTGCAAACTTAGAGATGGACTAAAATTGAACCTCTTAGAAAGACTCAAGTACAAAGGATTGCTATTGACAGTTTCAAGTACTGTACAAATATTAATTTTTATCATAAAGGCATTTAAAATCATTTTTACATAGCATGCTAAAGAGGGATGAACACAATAAAAAAAGTAGAAATGTTTTAATTTATAGTTAGATGGCTTTTTTTTATACCAATTATATTATGTAAATTAATAAAATTTTTAATAATATGATCAGGCATTATGACAATGCTATTGAATTTCATTGAGCACCATTATGGGTGTAAATGAGTTGAGTCGAGTCAAGCTCAAGCTGCACCAAACTCGAGACCGACTCGTGAGATATATGGCTGGCTCGAGTTTGAATTAAACTCGTAAACTAAGCTCAAACTCGAATTGTGATAATTTTTACTGACTTGAGTTCAGCTCAAAAGCTCAACCTTGGCTTCAAGCTCAAGCTTGGCTCAATTTTGAGCTTGATTGTGAGCCAAATTATGAAGTTTTTCATAAAAGAGTAAAATAATACAGATTCTTTAAGTTGTTCATAGAACCCTTGTGGTACACATGTGCAACTCCATTTCAGCACTGCAATTGCCATAATATCAACAACAATTTATCATTATATAACCCTATATAGATGTAAATTACTTTTAGTAAACATAATTGAAAATTTTTGACTCCCACACCAAAAAACAAATTCTAGATGACCCTTCACATATAACAGACTAAAATGGTTGTCATTAATCTACTTTTTGGTTAATATCTTTAAAATAAAGTGAAGTCGCGGAACATGAACAATGCATATTAAAAGGAAAGGAGGCATACATTATTCATTATGTTGAGCAACCAACCAACGGCAGCCACAAAAAATGGGAGGCATGGCTAAGTGATGCGAGAACAACAAACTCAAGTTACAAGCGAGCGAACGAGGCAGAGAAAAAAGAAAAGAAAGATATTAGATTTTAGAACACACTTGCAAGATGTCACAATGCTTATATGCACCTAAAACTAGAGAACGAGACACGGCCGAGAGGCGAGAGTAAGACGCGAGAGGTGTGGGACTTATGAGTTACAGGCTATGGCTACTTAGAGTAGTCAAAAATAGGTTTTACTACTTCTTCACATGCATCAGAATTATTCCTCGCCCGTTCACTAAACTTGCAATGTTGATCAAACTAATTTTTCAACCTGCTCGACAAGCCAACAAGATGAGTCGCTCAAAACTGGAACTCAAAGTCCATAAATAATCAAGTCATACACTTCTAGTTCGAGGCCCGATAAGCTTGGCTCGAGCGTGCTATGAAGTCAAGCCCGAGTAAGCTCACGAGCCAACTTGACTCACTTGTACCCTAAGCACCATTAAACATGCTCCTATAGCTTAGTGGTTTAAGTCAATGTATAAAATTATATAAATTATACTTTACAACATGGAACATACTATACTATATGAATTGTAAAGTGCTATATAAATAATACAATACCATAAAACCGTACAACAAACAATTGTACAATAATGATCAAGCTTTAGCTATCTATTAAAATAAGAAATTACAATACATTAAATAAAGAAAAGTATATTATAATGCATTAAATAAATATTATATGCATTAAATCAAGATTGGATATGCCTTGTAAATAAGCAAATTTCAGGGAGCACCACTTCTTATGATTTTAATAAGAAAAGTATATTTATCCAAAATCTTAAATGGGAGCATATAAACTATAAAGAAGTGAGTTCCTTTATCGCAATGGATTTTTTCTTTTTGTTGAATGGGGCAACTTCTTTCAAACTATTATGAGTTGCACGTTAATCTTTTTTAGGGGCATTTACATACGACACAATTCTTATGTATTTACATATCAATACCTAAACATTCATACTTACATGCTTACTACTCAAATCTTTAACATCTCATAAAAAATATCACCATCAATATCTTTTTAAAAGCGAAAGCACTCTTTTCCATGCATAAATTTAACACCAAGGTCTTATAAATGTCAATATCAACCTTTAAGTGACAGATATGTAAATAAATAAGAATTGTGTGGTATGTATGTAAATTTTTCTTTTTCTTATAAAAAGGCCAACACTTGGTGCGTTGACCAATAAATATTTTTATGTTAAATGGTTGGTGGATATACATCTTTATTAAATGTGTATAAAGTATTTTCTTAACATTATATACTTTTAACCTCACTAACTTACTCCAAACACAAAACAAGGCTAAGAAAAACATTGTATTTTAATCATGTTGTCAAAATTGAGTTAACCAAATCGAGTTCAATGATTTTCTAATTTAGTGATAGCTTGATTCATTTATTTGATTAATGTGATGAAACATGTCATAAAATACTTATCCTCTTTAAAGAAGTATGTCATAAGTGGGGGGTCGTCGAACTCCATTAACATCATTCAAATTTGTTCAACTAAGAAGGCTAAGATGTATTTTTTCTAGACTTAATTATGGGTGTATATATTATATGAATTCAAGCCAAACCGAGTAATATCCTATTCAAGTTAATTTTGTTTATATTATTTCAAGCCAAATTTCAATATGATCATACGTTTACCTTTTTTACAGAGTGGGCTTTACACATACAAATACGTAAACACATACATACATACATTTGTATTGTACACATATATATACATACACATGCATCAATACATACATGCATACATACAAATGTACTGCATGCATAAATATATAAATTCATATCCATCCTTCCATCCATCAATCCACGCACGCACGCAGACACACACATGCATACATACCTATAACCTATAGTTTTACCAAATAAATCATCCTTGCTTTTTATGAGGTTTTATTCAAATTTATTTAATTTTTTTATCTATTAAACATAAATGAAGTTCAAATCAATGAATACCAAAACATTTATAAGCAGTCTCCACTTCTACATATTGGTTCTAAGTTAAAATTATGAGCTCACTCTTTTCAAAACCAGTAAAGAAAAAAAAAACTAAGGATATTCTTAATAAATTTTGATCAAAATGCGTCTCAAAATCATGGATTTGTTTTTACATGAGTGCTTCATGTAAAAAACCAATCAAAATTTATATTGCACCCAACTCAAAATAAATCTAATGGCTTTGAGATCTATTATGATAAAAAATTGATTAAACCTATGTCAATTTTTTAGCCAATAAAATTCAGGACATTCATAGAATTTCATTAATTGGGTATTAAAGTTTAACTAAATTCTAACTTTCATTACCAAATAGAATTTTGTTACTCCAACAGCTACAAGTTGTTTAATTTAAAAAATTATTAGGCAACTCACTCACAACCCAAACGAATTACTCATTTTATTAAAAATAAGTAAAGAGTTTTAACATCAGCTACAAACAGAGTTAAAAAAAAAATTTAACGAGCAATAGCCAAAACTATGGGGAGTTGACCATTTAACAAAAAAAAATCACCGTGACAAAGAAACCATCTTTATTGATTCCCAATATTCTACTATTAAATTATGTCATTTCATTTTTATTTCATCTTCGATCAAAATATACTTGATTTCGAATATATGATCGACACAATTTCTTCTGATAAATCGTCCTATTTATCATGTTTATCTTGATACGTGGCACTCATTTGTTATAATTATATATTTTTATTTCATGAACAATGACAGTATATATAATGGTATGTGTACAAAAAATAATTTTGTTTCTTAATTATTATATTATGATAAGTACCTATAGAGTTTCAAGAAAAGCAAAAAACCCGTCCATTTATATTGTCTTTTTTAGACAAGTAATTCATCTAATATCACAGTGAAGGACTCATGAAAGTCATTTCAATAAAATTGTAGGTTAACTATTGTACATTCTTTATTTACATAGTGCAAGATGGTGAGATGTATTTTGTTCCTTATTAGAGAGAAACCCATGTATTTATGGAGTTTAAAGACATTTTGAGATAAATGAATGTAATAGTTAGAGTTTTATAATTTTGCATTGGTGGATATGAATGCATAGATATTGAGGTTAAGTCGCTTTACTTAAATTGTTTTGGTGGATATTACTACAAAATCTAATCGCATGAATGTGAACAAATTGGAAAAGTGGACATGCTTTAGATGTTTTGTAGCAAAAAATTTTAGAGGCATTTTAGCATGTCGTGAAGGAATGAAAGGAGTAAGAAACAATGGCAAAATAAAAAAATAAATAAAAAATAGATGAAATTGAGGAAACCAATTATTAGGCACTAAGGCAAAAATGTTTTATCCCCCAAAAATTAAAGCGTGAATCTTCATGCCAAAGCTTAGTTATGAAAATGTGTCGGCCAACAAAAATATGGATAAAACCTGTGTACGAAGTTGCTTGACATTGAGTAAACATCTTAGGCAAGAAAAAACAATCTAGTAGAAATAGAAAATTAGAATTGGCATTCAAAAGATAAATTCAAAGCGCCGTTACGATGTTCAAGTTTAAAAGTAAGAAATTGGTTCATAACATTCTGATAAACAATCTGTCACCATGAATTTTCAATTTTGTGGATTCTCCTTGAAATGAATGCAAGGTTCGGATATTTAAAAAACTTGTATACTGCATTCATTGCAATATAAACAAAATAAATTTTAAATTCATCATCACTAAATTATGGTCAGGATATCCACACCCAATTGTTTATCTAAGTTGTGGAGAAACTAAAAGAAAGTACCTTTAATCACACCAAGCAGCAGAAGAAGGAAGAAGAAAGGAAGGAACGATAAAAAGCTCCATAGCTTGGCGAGAAAGCCAACGGGGACCTTCATACGAGATGCAAACCCTAATTACATCCACTGCGAGCTTTCTTAAAAGAAGGCAAGAGGAGCGAGGCACTTGGAGTAGAATAGTTCGAGGAGATTGGAAGCGAGCCGCGGAAACGAAAACTTGATGAAAAGGGAAAGACGCCACGTGGCAGGAATGCCTGATACGTGTCTGCGAGTCGACTCCCGCGGGATTCGCCGTTCGGATACGTTAGGTGAGTCCGTCCGAATTCTCAACAACTAAAAATTATTTTGCATGTATATTTTTTCTAACTTTTTTCGTTGTTGTAAAGAAAGAATTTTATGTACATTGCACCTCAAATAATGCAAATCGAGTTTTTAATTTATGTTTTATTTGAAGAAAATCAAATTTAAAATAAAACGTATATGAGTTCTGATATTTTTTATGGTTGCTAAATTTTGTCAAGCTATAAATATATAGCTTGTGGTCATTGACATAACAGCTCATCAGCTGCTCAACTACTACCATCATCGTCATCATTCAATTTTATTTTGAATTCATTTTTTACTTCAAACCACAAAACAAAAATTAATGTTTTATTCTTCGTTTAAATCAATCAAACAATTATAAATAGTTTCAAAAATATTATATTTTAACCATAAGGTTAGCTAAAGCGAAAGCACATGAGCTTGCACCATCCAAGATAAGTTGATAGATAGTCTTCATTTCAATTATGAGATTAGTTAATTTCTAAACAAGTTGCGACAACAGCTAAACTTTCAAAAAAAATGAAAAATCAAAATCAAATCACAACTTATACAATATGTAAAATATCAAAATCTATCATTTTCTATTTGTTTCATTATGTGCTTTATTTTTGGCATTATCATTTTTATTTTCTTTCATATCTCTGACAGCATTATCATAAATCATTTCTATGTGAGAGGTTTTACGAGCAATCCCTAACAATTAGCAAGAATTTGCAAATAAATGTT
This sequence comes from Phalaenopsis hybrid cultivar, assembly GCA_002079205.1. NCBI lineage: Eukaryota > Viridiplantae > Streptophyta > Magnoliopsida > Asparagales > Orchidaceae > Phalaenopsis > Phalaenopsis hybrid cultivar. Next base: position 31,757 of record JXCR01127736.1, read on the forward strand.
TTATGAGCCTTAAGGATATAGGTGTATTAAAAGATCTCGAAAAGTTTAATGCCCAGAAGAAATATGTGCCTCCAAAAATCTTTGTAAGCTAAAGGCCTTAAAATATATAGATAAATAAAAAATGTCAGAATATATACACACATCAAAATTATCAAAATGCTAAAAAGTGGTACTTAAAGGTGGCCGCCTAGGCGCCTTGAATAACCTTAAGGCTTTTTTTTATGGTTCTATGGTTTGTGTGGTTTTCTGAGGGTTTAAGAAGAGTTAATACAATGATTCAGAGAAGGGGAAGACTTACTTGTTACTTTTAGTTGGGAAATAAAAGGGAAGGAAAAACTAGAGATGAAGAAATAGCTTATGAGATAAAAGGAAGACTAGATTTCAATAAAGGACATAGTAAGAAAAGGGACAAATTCCAGGAGTGTGGGAGTGAGAAACCTTCTGTAAGTGTTTGTCTTTACTTTTCTCCAACGTACATTTGTGCAAGTACCAAGTTATAAATGGGAGGAATATTATGGGGCAAGCAAGGATTACTCTAGTTTGGTTGTTCTAACTTATTTGTAAACTTAATTTTCTATTTTCAATGAAAGTAATCTTATTTTTATTTAGCATGTCTCATCACTAAATTGTTTTCTCTCTTGAGTTAGGATCTAAGAAATCAGATAAAATCAATGATTTGTGAATCATCTTATTTTAATGTGCATGTTGATATGTTAACTTTTTTTGCTTAATATACTTCTATATTGGGCTCTTAGAAAGTTACAATGGGTTATGATCTAGTACTACAAAAGTAAGTTAGTAAAATGATTAAGATAGCATACACTAATTTAGAAGAATAGGAATAGTGATGCTAGAATAGTGAAATCACATAGAAAACCCAAGGTTTTTTTTGCATGGTTTAAATAACAAAATTGTAATATGAAACCCATAGATTTCTTTTGGACTTGAAAGAGGCTAAGGAATAATGATGTTCCTGATTGTTAACAATAGTGGATTTGATTGGATAAGTATGGATTTTTTTGGTGGGTTATTCTTTCACTTGCTAGAAAACCTTCAATTTTTAACTTTGTTAGGACTTTGAAATTAGGATTAGTCACTTTAAATAATTCACAGAAATTTTAACTTTTAAAATAGAATTCAAACTACTAAACTAGATCTTTCACTTGTTGTATAAATTAGCAAGTTCTTTGTAGGATCGATGCAAAGACTCAAAAATCTAGATATTACTTGAGCGACATGTATACTTGCATAGTTGAAACATATTTCGCAGAACCATGGCATCATGTTTTTGGATTTGTTGCTAGGGACATTAAATTTTCATTTTTGGGAGAATTTTAGTTGATTATTTGAAGTTTAGGTTTGAAACCAGTATTGTAAATGATTTATTTCCCATTTCTCCATATATGTATTCTTAAATTTACTATTGAAAATTTTCAAAAATACCATTCCACGTAACTTTTCATTTTGGTTTGTGGGTGTTGTTTTGTGTTTGTTGTATATGGTAATTGAGCTTTTTGTTAGTTTATAATAACTTATTTGTCAGACCAAAGTGTGTAGGTGTAGGATATCAAATAAGAACCTAGTGCCATTTGACTCTGAAATTGAAAAAATAGCCAAAAAACTAAAAAGATCATGAAATTTAAAAAGACCCTAGGAGAGATGAAAATCCCTCAAGAAGAAAATTTTCACTAAGGAATTTTTCTAAACTAATGGTAGAAATAATACACCATAGTAAAAATAATCATATCATTTAGGCCAACACATTTAAACTTAAGCCTACAATAATTTAGATGATCAAGAAAAACTAGTTTAGATTATCCCCTACTGAAGATCCTATCCTTCATATAACCAGCTTTTTAGAATTATGTGCAACATTTAAATAAAATGGTGGCTCTGATGATTCCATTAGACTTTGGATATTTCCATTCTCACTTAGAGATAGAGCTAAGATGTGACTAAACTCTCCAGCATCATATTCAATAACTACTTGGAGTGATCTTGCCAAAAATTCCTGGCTATATATTTCCTACCATCTAAAACTATGAAAATTAGGAATGATATCACCTCATTTATCCAGTTAGATGGAGAGTACATATATGAAGCTTAAGAAAATTTTAAGGAGCTACTTAGTAAGTGCTCACACCATGCCCTACTATATTGGCTAATACTTCAATTTTTTTTATAACGGGCTAGTAAGATCTTTAAGGTCTATCATATATTTTATAGTTATGGGATCCTTAATATCTAAACCATTTGAAGATACATATAAACATAATGAAGAAATTACTACAAATAATTTTATTTGTCCTTTCAGAGAGTTAACCCTATGAAGGTAGTTAGTGTTCATAGCATGAATGTATTAACAATTCTAACTTTATAAGAAGCTATATCAAGGAAATTAGATAATCTAGGCTTGAATTATGCACTAGGATAAAAAAAATAGAAGTGAATCTCTATGGATAACTAGCTGATCCTAGTGATACATCTGTAGAGTCAATAAATGTTATTAACAACAAACCCAATAACTCATATTCTATAGTCCAAACTTGAGGAATCATCCAAATTTTAATTGAAATAATAATAACCAAGGTTTAAGACAACAACAGTGGGGTAGCAATTGACCTAAATCTGTAGAAAAATTGAATAATTAGAGAAAATATAACTCGATAATGACCACTCACCAAGATTCATTATTAATTCCCAGTTCAAAGAAAAAAAAATTTCTTATAAGAAGTAGTGTAGAAATGAGGAATCAATTACAATGTTAAGTTACAACCATATGGAACATTGAATATCAATCAAGTAAAATAGTTAAATCTTCAAGTAATAGACCTTAAGGGATATTACTTACTTAATAACACTAAATTAAATCCAAGAGAGAAAGAGAAAGGGTAGATTAAGGTTATAAGATTAAGGAGTGGGAAAGAGTTGAAAGAAGTAACTAGGAAGGAGTACAATCTAAAAGAGCATGAACCAAAGCTTGAAACACATAGTGGAAAACATACCCCAAACTTAGGAAAATCTTACTCACCTCCTACAAAAGAAAAGAATAGACCACCACCACCCTAATACTAAAAGCACAAGTTAGAAAAATAATTCTCACGATTCTTAGAAGTGTTCAAGAAGCTTATAATTAACATCCATTTTACTAAAGCTTTAGAATATATTCATAGTCATGTGAAACTCATGTAGGATATCCAGATTAAGAAAAGAAACTTGGGTGATTTTAAGACTATGGCTCTAACAGAAGAGTTTGGTGTTATTCTTCAGAAGAGACTTCTATAAAAACTTAAGGATTTGGATAGTTTCACCATTCCTTATTTACAGGAGATAAATTCTCTAAGGAAGTCTTATGTGATTTAGGAATATTATGTCTTTGTCAATTTTCAATGATTAAGATTAAGAGAAGTTCCACATACCAAAATGGCCCTATAGTTATTCCATCATTTTCTTATCCTACATAAATAATAGAGGATGTACATGTTAAGGTTGATAAATTTATCTTCCCCATTAATTTTATTATTTTAGATATGAATAATGATAAGAAGATCCTTATTAACATATGTTGACCTTTTCTTTCCATAGGACGGGCCATGATAAATGCCCAAAAATAGAAGCTTACTATGAGAGTTACTTCTCCAGGACCATATTGATGATACATGTTATAAGCTGGATTTTATGGATGGATTGATTTGACGCTAATTTAGAGAGATGATAGAGCTAGATACGATAGAATGAAACTTAAATGAGGATGTTAGTGAAAAACCTAAGGAAGCATTCATTATACTATTAGAGTTAAACCCTATAGTGATTAGATATAAGTTTGAGATTATGGACACCATGATTAATGTCAAGCCTTTAGTCTCGCTTGTAGTTGAGGCTCCTAAATATAACTTATGGTTCTCGTGAAGCACCAAATATTTGTATTTCTAGAAAAATCTTCATCTTTCCCTATCATAATTTCTACTGAATTGAGTAAGTTGCAAGAGGCAAAGTTGATGAGAGTGTTATAGACTTTTAAGAAAGCTTTCAGATGGAGTATTACTGATATCAAAAGAGTAAAACCTAAATAATTATGATGGAAAATCATGAACCCAAGGTTGATCTTTAGAGGAGGCGAAACTCAGTTATGAAGGAGATAGTTAAGAAGGAGATTTTCAAGTGGTTGGATGCATGAATTATCTTTTCTATTTTAGATAATGCATGGATGAGCCCAATTCATTATGTACCCAATGAGGGAGGAGTGATAGTAGTGAAGAAAATAGGAGTGAACTTGTACTGACTAGAAGTGTCATTGGATCAAGGGTATGTTTTGACTATAAGAAGTTGAATAAAGTAACTAGAAATGATCATTTTCAACTGACTTTTCATAATCACATGCTCAATAGACAGACATCCATATTTCTACTTCCTAATTGGTTACTCATGGTACCATCAAATTCCTATAGCTCTATAATATCAATAAAATATCACTTTCACTAGTCCCTATGGAACCTTATTATTAAGAGGAGGTTGTTCAAACTTATTAATGTCCCTACCACTTTAAAGTGATGCATGTGGTCTAAACTTTGATATGATAGAAAAAAGGATTGAAATTTTTTTGGATGACTTTTTTGCATTTGACACCTCTTTTGATTCATGTATTCAAAACCTTCTTAAAGTTCTACCATGATCTAAAGAGACTAATTTGGCATTGAATTAAGAAGAATATCAAATTATGGTGAGAGAGGGACAGTTTAGGTCTTAGTGTGTCTGAGAAGCGGATGGAGGCAAAGCAAGTCAAAATTCAAGTTATAAAGAATTTATACTCACTTACTTTTATTAGATAAAATAAAAACTTTTTAGGGTATGCAGGATTTTATCACACACAAACACACACACACAGATATATATATATATATATATATATATATATATATATATA
>JXCR01127736.1:36733-49483 GCA_002079205.1 Phalaenopsis hybrid cultivar
ATATATATATATATATATATATATATATATATATAGCTTCTCTAAGATTTCTAAGCTTTCATGCCATTTACTAGACAAGGAAATACTGTTTAATTTTGATGAGGAATGCTTAGCTGCCTTCAAACTTTTGAAGAAAAAAATAGTAATTGCACCTATAATTGTTGCATCATACTGAAAATATCCATTTGAGTTTTTACATGATGCTAGTGACTATATTGTAGGGGTGGTGTTAGGCTAAAGAAGGTACAATATTTTCTATGTTATATATAATGTGAGTATGACTCTTAACAAGACTTAAGTTAACTACATCACCACTAAAAAAAATTATTGACTATAGTATATACATTTAATAAATTTTGATCCTATCTACTTGGTACAAAATTTAAAGCTTTCGTTGGCCGCTCTACTATTAAATACCTTGCAACTAAGAAGGATGTCAAACCCCATTTGATCAGATGAATACGTTTTTCACAAGAATTTGATAAATAGATAATGGATAGAAAATGTAATGAAAATTAGGTAGCTGATCATTTCTCTAGGCTTGAGTACAAAAATACAGATGAATTAATTGGTGATAAAATGAACATTGTCTTGACCATCAACTTTTTTTTATCATGAATCAGAGTATTCCTAAGTATTCATATATTGTCAATTGTGTTTTTGGTGGCATTAATTCCTTTGATCTCTCATACCATCAGAAAAAAAAAATTATGCTAAATTCTACTTGTTCAAAGAAAAAGAGAAGTTTTATAAGAAGCAGTGTAAAAATGAGGAATTGATTATAATGTTATGTTACAACCATAAGGAATATTGAATATCAATCACATAAAATAGTTAAATCTGTAAGTAATAGACCCCAGGGGGTATTACCTACTAACTCTTAAAGTAAATCAAAGAGAGAATGAGAGCAAACATGTTAAGGTTATAATATTAAGGAGTGGGAAAGATTTGAAAGAAGTAACAAGGAAAGAGTCTAGTCCAAAAGAGCATGAACCTAAGCTTGAAATACATAGTGGCAAACATACCCCAAAATTAGGAAAATCTTACTCACCACCTTCGAAAAAAAAGAATAGAGAACCACCACTTTTTTCCCTGTTACTAAAAGCAAAAGTTAGATAATTATTTCTCATGGTTCTTAGAAGTGTTTAAGAAGCTTATAACATCCATTTTACTAAAGCTTTAGAATATATTCCTAGTCATGTGAAATTCATGTAGGATATCCTAATTAAGAAAAGAAACCTAGGATATTTTAAGACTATGGATCTAACAGAACAGTTTAGTGTTATTCTTTCGAAGAAACTTCTATAAAAACTTAAGGATTTGGATGAATTCACCATTCCTTAATTACGAGAGAGAAATTTTTCAAGGAAGTCTTCTGTGATTTAGGAATCTTATGTCTTTGTCAATTTTCAATGATTAGTATTAAGAGAAGTTTGACCTACCACAATGACCCTACAGTTATTACATCATTCTCTTACTTATTCTACAAAAGTAATAGATGATGTACATGTTAAGGTTTTTAAATTTATCTTCCATATTAATTTTATTATTTTAGATATGAAGGATGATAAGGAGATCTCTATTAACCTAGGTTGACCTTTTCTTTCCATATGAAAAACCATGATAAATGTTTAAAAATAGGAGCGCACTATGAGAGTTACTTTTCCAGGACCATAATGATGATACATGTTTCAAGCTAGATGTGATGGATGGATTGATTCATAGCCAATTTATAGAGATGACAGAGCTGAATACGATAGAATGGGACTTAAATGAACATGTTAGATAAAAATCAAAGGAAACATTCATTGTGCTATTACAGTTAAACACTATAATGATTAGCGATAAGTTTGAGATTATGGACACCATGGCTAATGTCAAGCCTTTAGTCTTGCTTGTAGTTGAGGCCCCTAAATTATATCTTATGGTTCTACTTAAGCACTAAAGATATCTATTTCTAGAAAAAAAAAACTTCATCTTTCCCTATCATAATTTCTACTAAATTTAGTAAGTTGCAAGAGGCAAAATTGAGGAGACTATTACAGACTTCTAAGAAAGCCTTTAGATGTAGTATTATTAATATCAAAAGAATAAACCCTTAATAGTTATGATGGAAAATCATGAACCCAAGGCTGATCTTTAAAGGAGGCGAAACTCGTGGATGAATGAGATAGTTAAGAAAGAGATTTTCAAGTTGTTAGATGCATGAATTATCTGCTCTATTTTAGATAATATATGTTGAGCTTAATTCATTATGTACCCAATAAGGGAGAAATGATAGTAGTAAAGAAGATAGGAATGAACTTATACTGACTAAAAAGTGGCATTAGATCAAGGTTATGTTTTGACTATAAGAAGTTGAATAAGGCAACTAGAAATGATCATTTTTGAACTACCTTTTCTTAACCAGATGCTCAATAAAAAGACATACATATTTCTACTTCTTAAGTGATTACTCATGGTACCATCAATATCTTATAGCTCTAAAATATCAATAAAATACCACTTTCACTAGTCCCTATGGAACCTTTTTATTAAGAGAATGTAGTTCAAACTTATTAATGTCCCTACCACTTTTAAGTGATGCATGTGGTCTGAACTTTTCTAATATGATAGAAAAAAAGATTGAAATATTTATGGTTGACCTTTTTTATATTTGGCACATCTTTGGATTCATGTATTCAAAATCTTCTTAATATTCTACCATGATCTAAAGGGACTAATTTGGCGTTGAATCAAGAAAAATATCAATTTATGGTGAGTGAGGGATACTTTAGGTCTTAGGGTGTCTGAGAAGGGGATGGAGGCAAACCAAGTCAAAATTCAAGTTATAGAGAATTTATCCTCACCTACTTCTATTAGAGGAATTAGAAACTTTTTAGAGCATGCAGAATTCTATCATAGATATATAAAAGGCTTCTCTAAGATTTCTAAGCTTCCATGCCATTTACTAGAGAAGGACATATTATTTGATTTTGATGAAGAATGCAAAGATGTCTTCAAACTTTTGAAGAAAAAATTAGTCATTGCACCTATAATTGTTGCATCATACTGAAAATATCCTTGGGAGTTTTTACATGATGCTAATGACTCTATTGTAGGGGTGGTGTTAGGCTGAAGAAGACACAATGCCTTTTATGTTATATATTATTTGAGTATGACTCTTAACAAGACTCAAGTTAAGTACAATTCCACTAAAAAAGTGATTGGCTATAGTATATACATTTAATAAATATGGATCCTACCTACTAGGCACAAAATTTATAGTTTTCATTGACCACTTTACTAGTAATTATGTTCCGACTAAGAAGGATGCAACCCCCCTCCCTATTTTATCGGATGGATACATTTTTTATAAGAACTTAGTAACGAGATAATGGATAGAAAATCTAATGAAAATTAGGTGGCTAATCATTTCTCTAGGCTTGAGTTCAAATATACCAAGAAATTAATTGGTGATATTAATGAATGTTGTCCTAACAAGCAACTTTTTTATCAAGAATCAAAGCATTCCTTAATATGCATATATTGTCAATTGTGTTGTTGTTGGAATTAATTCCTTTGATCTCTCATACCATTCGAGGAAAAAAATTTATATTTGATACTAGATTCTACTTTAGGATGAATTCTATCTCCTTAATAAGTATAAGGACAAAATAATTAGGATATGTGTCTCTATAGAGGAGGTAGGAGAAATATTAAATATTCTTGCCTTGACTCTTAATGTGGAGGGCATTTTCGAGGATTTAGAACTGCTTCTGATATCTTATAATCATGATTTTATTGTCTACCTTATTTAAGGAGGAAAATAAATATATTAAGAGATATGATAAGTTTTAGAGGGGAGGAAATATTTTAAGGAGAAAAAATGAATTATGTCTCTAAATGGATTGAAGTTGCAGCTTTACCTAAGTTTATTTCCCTAGGTATTCAAAAAATTTTAAATTAAATTATTTTAAGTATTATTGAAACATTAAGACTGATTATTGGTAATTGAGGGAACCACTTCAATAATAAAAAAATTGAGATATTAGTGGCATAATATGTAATTAAATATAAATAGTTTTACTATAAATCATACCTATGCTAATGATAGTGCAGGTATATATTAGACTGATTAAAATTATTTTTGAGAAAACTGTTAATCCTAGTATGAGAGATCAGTCACTTAGGCTTGATGGTGCATTATGGTTCTATAGAACAACCTATATGACACTTATAGGCATGTTCCCAAATAAGTTAAATTTTGGAAATGCCTGTGACTTTCTTGTTGAATTAGAGTATAAAGCCTAATTGAAAATTAATGAATTTAATTATAATATGAAAGATTTGACAAAAAAAATTATTGCAGTTGAATGAATTGGAAGAAATTTAAATGAAAGCTTAAGAAAAAGCCAATAATTAAGAGAAACATAAGAAGAAGTGACAAGATAGAGGCTCATTATGAATGATTTTAAGCTTAAGAAAGTGATTTTTTATATAATTTACTATTGGAGTTATTTTCAGAAAAACTTAAGTCTAAGAGATCTGGTTCATTCACTGTAGTAAAAGTCTACCTTTTTGAACTGTTAATATTGAGGATAAAAAAACTGCTCAAATTTATAAGGTAAATGGTCAAAAGACTAAAAAAAATGTATCTAAGAAGAGAAAAGATTAGTCCTAGAGAAACCTTAACTTTGGGTCATCGTGATTAGAGAATCTGGTACTATCTAGCTAAGGACATTAAACCAAGTGTTATATGGTAGGCAACACAAGTGTTATTTAATGTTTTAATTACTCCATCAATTTTAGTGCATATTTATGTGTTTTATGCACTTATTTGTGTGTATGTGTGATCTGAATCAAATTTCTTTAGAACTTATGTAGTGCTTAGATTAGAATAGGGTAAGCTTAACCTTTACTTGACACATGTGGCCACATGTGAAAACCCGATGCAAACTTAGTGCCTAGGAGCCCACATGTGTAAACCCACATCACCTTTTTGCTCAAGCACCAACTTCTCTTATCCGGTGCCTTGGTTCCTCCTTCTCACATGAACCCAAATTCCATATCTAGACCAGCATCTATGCCCTAAACATGGAACGCCATCTCCCCTCTTTTATTCTTATATATAATCTAAACTTTACATTGTACCTCATTTTCATTTCCTTCACCCTAATTAAAAAAAAAACTTGAGAAGGGAGATGGAAAAGGATAAGAAGAACGGAGAAGGATAGGTAGAAGAAAGTGAGACGATAGAAAGACTTAGGGTTTAATTTGGCTTTGAGGTGAGATTTTTTTTCTATTTATCACATTTCATAGCCTAAATATTTTCTTTCCTCATTTCGTTGGCATTTTATGGCTTTTAAAACTAATGGAAGGGGGTACACCCAAAAATATTTTACTCCAAGAAATTTGTTATTATTGAGGTTGCTACTCAATAGAATGATTTCATGATGCCAAAGAAGCCAATTTTTTAGAGGGCTTTCTAAAGCTTGGAGCTAGGGTGGAGAACTTGACCATGAGTAGGAAGTGGGAGAGATTGTGTTATGAGAGTAGGATAGTTGTGATTCTTTTTGTTCAAGAATTTAATGCTAATATCAAGGAAGAACAAGATGAGAAGGTGTTTGTGAGAGGTAAGCATGCTGATTTTAATTCCACTAAAATTAATTAAATTTTTATTTTTCAAACATCACACAGGAAGCGTACTCATACACCAAAATAATATACAGTTTTAAGTACCAATTTTATGCTTATTTTTTGTGATATTGCACTTTAAAGAAGAGAATTTTTATGTTTTTATTGCAGGTATATCATCTTTAGGTATTTTGAGCAAAAACGGCAAAAAAGATGAAATTTGGAGCCAAAACAACAAATTTTTGAATTCTAGTGCATGATGCATCAGATTGGCACATGATGTACCGTTTGACCGAGGCTTGGTGCATGATGTGCCAGAACTGGCGAATGATGCACCTGAGATGACCTTTTGCGGATTAAGGTGATTTGAGATGAATTTTGCATGAATTTTCAAAGGGACATTTTTTATACACACCTTTTGGAGTAATTCAATGCATCTAAACTCTTTGGAAGGTTCTTTTATCAAGGGATATGTCTCTTGGATCAAATGACACTTCTTTTAAATTCAGAAGAGGTTCCTTTTGGAGGGAATTTTGAATTCCTTTTGAAAAGAGGCAGCTCAAAATAAAAGAGGAAGGTTTCAAGGAATTGAAAGGGGATGAAAAAGACAAGAAAGTAGGGTGGCGTGAATGGCAAGGAGAAAAGAAGAGGAGATTTTCTTCTAAGGTTGTTAGAGGAGAGGGAAGGTGAGAGATTTCTTCTTCATTACTTTTAAGAGAGAATTGAGTGTGCTTGTAAAGAGAGAAAGGCTTAGAGAAAAATTCTAGGGATTTGCTTGAGAAGGATTTTGAGATAAGTTGTGTCTTTTATTTCTTTTTTTTTTGTAAACTTGTTTTTATATATGAAATCCGTGTTTTGTCGTATCCTTCTCATGAATTCTAAGTAGTCTTCTTTATCTTTCTCCCTACATTGAGATATGGTTTTGTGAAGAATTGATTTTATTTTCTATGGTTTTAAATGTAAATAATCTGTGATGATTTAAACTCCAATCTTCATTTACTTTTCAATTTGGCCAATTGAAAAGTTAAAACATGTTGAGAAATATATATTCTGAATAGAGCTATGATTTCTATAACAGGGGGAGAATCACATTTAATTTCATGGGAAAGTATGTCACCCATGGAATTAGCTGCAAATAAATATGGAAATATACATTATTAGATGCAGAATTGGAGATTTTAAGTTGACAGAATAAAATCTCTAATTTAGTCTAGTTGATTGGAAACTAATGTGAGATTTTTAGCCCCCAGAGGAGGGAGTAGTGGGAGCTTTGAAATGGCAATCGGTATCCTTCCAGCCTGACCACAAAATTAAGGACCAAAATCTGGATTAGTCAATGTTATTTATAGCACTTGGAAGAGGGTAAGGAATAGGATTACTCCTATTTGACATAAAATAATTTATTTATATATTTTCAAATGATTTTAATTTCTTCAGAATTCATATACTCATTGTAAAGGGAATGATGCTTTCTTGAATTTGAACTTTCCATCAACAAAAACTTTTTTTAGTTTTTGTAATTTTACTTTTGAAAGTTCAGTTTTTAGTTAATTAACTCTATCTTTCAACTACATTTTATGTAACATTCACTTTAGTAGTTAATATTCAAACTTTGTACTTTACTTTTTTTTGTATTTTTAAATAATAAAATAATTTTAAGAATTTAATTATAGGTTTTGTCAACTTCCTTGTGGGATCGATGTCTAAGATTCCATTAGAGACCTTTATTACTTGAGCGATACGTATAGTTACGTTGATTTTAAAGGAAATTTGGTAGTTTAAAAAGAGTTTTAAAGATAAACTATTTTTATAAAAGGTATTTTTGTTGGGATTATATTGCATATTTATTGTTATATTTACTATGTATATTTTTTAATATTGAAAAATAATTGCAAAATCTACACACTAAATCTACCCGCATCAAGTTTTTGGCATCGTTGCCCGGGAAGTAACAGAGAATATTAGCAAGTTGTTTTATTTTATTATAAAAATATAAAAAAAAGAGTGTTTGTAGTTTAGTTTTGAACATTTTCTTATTTAAGTGTGTTTGCTTATTTTTAATTACTTGCTTTATTTGTTTATGCGTAGTGTAAGATCTGAAAATTTAGTACTTTACGATTCTGAGTTAGAGAGAACTATTATAAAATTTTGAAAACAACAAAAAGAAATAGATCATTTTAGTAAAATGGCTTGCAATTTGAGTAATGTTGAAAATTAAAAAGAACATCATTAGAGACCCTTAAGAGATTATGTCAATCCCACAATAGATGAAATTCATTTGAGCATACAGAACCCTGTTGTAGCTGCTAATTCATTTGAGCTTAAACCTGTTATTATCCAAGCAGTACAAAACAATCAGTTTGAAGGAACACCAACTAAAGATTCTAATTTATACCTTGCTAGTTTTCTAGAATTATGTGCTACATTTAAATATGATGGAGTGTCGAATGATGTTGTCATGTTAGACTTTTTTTTTTCTTTTTCCCAAAAGGATAAAGCTAAGATGTGGTTAAATTCATTAGAACCTGGATCTATCAAAACATGGGGAGACTTGTCACAAAAATTTTTATCCAAATATTTCCCACCTTAAAAAACTGCTAAGCTTAGATATGATATCACATCTTTTTGTTAGTTTGAAGGGGAATCAATTTATGAAGCCTGGGAAAGATTTAAAGATCTCCTTGAAAAGTGTCCACACCATGTTTTGTCAGATTGGTTAATAATTCAAACTTTTTATAATGGGTTGGTTGGATCTCTTAGATCAATAATTGACGATGTTGCTGGTGGATCATTAATGTCAAAACCATTCGATGAAGCATATTCATTAATTGAAAATATGACCACTAATAATTTTCAATGGCCCTTTGAAATAGTAAATCCTAAAAGAGTAGCTAGTATTCATGATTCTGATGCAGTTAGCTGCCCAAATGGTTGCTATATCGAAGAAGATAGATCAATATATAATGAATTATTCTCAAACAACACTTGTGCTTGAGGAAAACTCATCGGGACAAATGATAGAATCTCAATCTTCTTATGAGACTTTAAATGCAATAAACAATCATTCTAATAATCCTTATGCCAATTATTATAATCCTGGTTGGAAGAATCATCCGAACTTTAGTTGGAGTAATAATAATTCTAATGCGCATATCCACAATAGGGAAATGATGCACAAAAACTTGGGATTTAATTAATAATAAATATGCAATGTAACCCAAACAATAATGTAACTTTAATTAAAATAATTTATCTTTAAAATCTCTTTTTAAACTCCCAATTCCCTTTTACATATAATGCAAGCATACAAATCATTCAAGTAAAATCAAGGCTCTAATGGAGCCCTAGATATCGATCCCACATGGAAGCTGGAAATATATATAAGCTAGCTATTAATATTCTATTTTTAAATTAAAATAAAAATAAAAATAAAGTAAAGTACAAAGTTTGAAGTTAAACTACTCAAATGAAATGCTACTAAATATGCAGATGTACGACTACAACAGTTAAGTTAATTTAGTTGCTGAACTTTCAAAAGTAAAATTCTTGAAATAAAAAAAAAAGATTTTTATTGACGAAAAGTTCATGTATGAGAAAACACCCTTCCCCTTTACAATGAAAATACGACTTGTGAGGAAATTGAAATCATTTGAAATATATATTTAAAAACTATTTTGTGCCAAATAGAAGCAATCCTATTCACTACCCTCTTCTGAGCACTATAGAGAACATTGACTAATCCAGATCTTGGTCCCTAATTTCGTGGTTAGGCTTGGAGGATATCGGCTGTCACTCCAAAGCTCCCACTACTCCCTTACTTGAGGGCTAACATGCTCGCATTAGTTTCCAATCAACTAAACCAAATTGGGGAATCTAATATGTCACCTTAAAATCTTCCAATTTTACATCTAATGAAGTATGTTTCTCTATTTATTTGCACCCAATCCCATGGATGACATACTCTCCCATGAAATCAAATGTGATTTTACTTTTGTTGTAGAAATCATATCCTCTTTTTAGAACATAAGTTTCTCAAGGCATTTTAATAATTCAATTCGCCATATCAAAAATTAAATGAAGATCAGAGTTCAAATCATCACAAATTATTGAAATTTAGAACTGTAGAAAATTAAATCAATTCTTGACAAAACCATTTTTTCAAAGGAGGGAGAAGGATAAAAAAGATTACTTAAAATTCATGTAAAGGATATGATAAAACACAGACTTCATATATAAAAACATGTTTACAAATAAAAGAAATGAAAAATTACAACTTATCTCACAATCCTTCCCAGGAAAATCCCTAAAATTTCTCTCCAAGCATTTCTCTCTTTACAAGCAATATCAATTCTCTCTTAGAATTGTAATGAAGAAGAAATCTCTTACCTTCCCTCTACTCTTACAACCTTAGAAGACAATCTTCAAGCCCTTAACGTTCTCGTTCTATCTCTCCCTCTTGGTTCTCATGCCACATATCTTTTTTCGCCCCCCCCCCTCTTGAAGTTCTTCTCCAACTTGATTTTATTTTGGGCTGCCTCCTCTGAAAAGAATTTCAATTTCCCTCCATAATTCAAAATTCAAACCCTTGAATTTGAAAGATGTGCCTCTTTGATCCAAGAGTCAAATCCCTTCAAATTAGAACCTTCCAAAGTGTCTAGATGCATTGAATCACTCCATAGAGTGTTCAGAACAAGTCTCCCTTAAAACATTCACGCAAAATTCGTCTCAAACTACCTTAATTTGAAAAAGTCGCATATGGCGCATCATGCACTGATCTGGTGCATCATGCGCCAGCGCTCTGGATTTTAGTGCATCATGCGCCAAACCCCAAAATTTGTTGTTTTTGCTCCAAATTTTGTTCCTTTTGCCATTTTTTCTCTAAATGCCTAAAAATGATATACCTGTAACAAAAACACAAAAATACCTTTTTTTAAGTGCAATATCATAAAAAATGGGCATAATAAGGGTACTCAAAAAATTATATTATTTTTGTGTATCAAAATCCCTCAAACTTAAATGTTACTTATTTTCAAGTGACACTTTATTACATAAGAGCATATGACTTTAGGATAAAGATTAACTTATCACTTCTATACTTTAGTTCAATAAATATAATAACAAAAATTAAGAAAAACCTTTAATAACTTAGGTTTAAACTCCAAGTCTAGGAATATCTAGTAATCAAATTTAAGATTTTTAAATTTCTATTCATTTCAATAAGAATTGAAATTTGTCATACTAATGACATTTAGAATATTCAGATGAAAAAGAATTTCATGAAAACTTTACTAGGAAAGCTACTAATACTTCAATACAAGTTTAGAAAGTGTAATAAAGCTTCTTCCTTAAGTTGATTCAAGTGAAACCAATTTTTGATTAGGCATCTCCTCAAGCTTCTCCTCACCCTTTTTTTTTCTTTTTCTTCCTCTTTTTTTTTCTTTTACGATATTTTTAATCCTTTTTTTTTCTTTTTCCTTTGTTAGGTGAGGATTACTATATTTGGATAGTCTTTAACAGTTTTGAATTTCACTATTCTCTTCTTAAAGTTAAAACTTCACATCTCTCCTTACTTAATAAAGTCATACTAGTTTATGATTTTTCATAAAGCCTCATTCCTTTCTTCTTATATGAAACTCTAAAATTTTTAACACTTCAAAAATACAATTTTCCTTTACTTAAAATAGAAAAATATATTCTTATCATATCATACCAAATATCTTTAACTTTAGAGTTGACATTTATTATTAAAAACTTTTTACCTAAATTTACTATAATATTTATAAAAATAAGGACAGTCATTTAAAGTTAAATCTTGATTTACCAAGCCATGTTACAATAATTAAAAAAAATAGTTACTAAAGGAAAAATAAATTTAATTTTCTCCATTTCAAAAAAAAATTTCTTTCCCCCCCAAACTTAAATTTTGAATGATTTTTAAAAATAAAATTATTTTAGTACAAAATTTTAGTTGGTGAAAGAAAACAGTAAATGCATAAAAATAAAAATAAAAACAAAAACAAACCTGTAGAGGATTTCTGAACATGAAATTGGTTCTGTATACTACAGGTACTAACTGTAAAACTACACATAAGCTTTTAAGCATTAAATAATACATAATATATTCTAAAGGATTTGTTGGCAATTAAAACAGAAACACTAAAACTGAAAATCAAAACCGAAATTATTAAACATTCAACATGCTCAAACTGAAATACTAAAACTAAAACTGAAAAGTAAAAAGTTGAATATTACTATTACAAATTACAGGTCCATAACACAACATAAAAATCTTAAATCCAACAAGTCTCAAATAAAAGAGCAACACAGTACAAACAAATATACAAACAACACATAATATCAAATCAAACTTAAACCATACTATCAGTTCTCATCTCCTTCCTCACTATCAGCATCATCTTCTTATTCTTCTTCTCTTACCTCTTCATCTTCATCATGAATGCGAGCATAGGGAACAAAGCTGAGGCAAGCAGGAAAGTTCACATTAGGTTCACCCATGAAGTGTTTAACCATAGCATTTTGAAAATCTATATCATGTTGAACTCTCCTCTGTTGATATACAACATTATATGCATTCCTTGCTTTTATCTCTCCCAACTGAGTCTGTATATTAATGATATCATATTTTTGAATCATGAGCTGGTCCATAATACCTTCTAATGATGCAGAACTAGAAGTAGATGCCTCTGCAACAAATGTAGAGGGTCTATCCCTTCTTCCACTTCTAGACTCAACAAACAATTCTACTCCTTGAATCACGTGCCTCCTAATCAAATTCTGAGGTTGTAATCTCTCTTCATTTCTATGGGATTCAACTCTAAATTGTTCACATAAAGTGAAAATCAAGACATGATATCCCAAGCCTCCAGCAATAGCACTACCAGCAATACTCCGAGTGTGATGAACTATAAGCACACCAACGTCTATTATCTTCATGTTTTGAATGCGATAGTTCAACAGAGCTTGATCCTTTATAACTGTTGACCTCACTTTTGATTGAGGTCTAGAAAACTTCTTTAGTAGCCTAGGTCTAGCCATAGGACTTTCCTATTAACTAGTCTTAGAAAACTAGAAAAGGTACCCTCACCATTAGAAATTCAAAACTCTTCTCTTTAC
>JXCR01127739.1:0-14901 GCA_002079205.1 Phalaenopsis hybrid cultivar
TATATATATATATATATATATTATTTATAAAATGAGCTGAACATAAATGAACAAATCTCTGTTTGTATTCGGCTCATTTATATATCGAGCGCTAAAAATTGTATGTATTCAACCCGTTAATTCAGCGAATGAATGGAACACAAGCTTTTTAAAAAATCAAACACTAACTATTCAAGAACAACAAATTGTTTTGACAACCCTATATACGAGGTATGTTTAGTCACAACTATATTTAATTTCAATAATTAAAATTGTCTCAAACTATTTAAATGGTATAATTTTAATATTATAATTTATAGAAATATTAAAATAGTCTTATTACTATTTAATTTTATGTTTGTTTTCATGAAATATTATTATAGCTNGAATCTCAAGAAGAACCGATGGACCACATGAAGAGGATTGATGCGCGAACATTCTTCGTTATACCAGCCGGCCTCTAAAGACGACCGAACGAAAGACCGATCGACCCAACGAACACCGCGTGACTGCATGGACGACTACAGAATCAGCATTTGTCATTACAAAAATCATCAGTCGTCCTGAGGGAATTTCTTTAATATAGAAATATTAACCAAATGTTAGTTACCTGTTAGATTACGATAATATACCATCTACTCGATGGAATAATTTTTATTAAGAGCAATGTGCCTTCGCAATAAATCCTCTCAAAAAACATGATCGAATATCATTCAGTCGATCGAATGACTCTTGGATAATTCAAAGAACAAATAAATTCAAAAAAGACGGGGGACATGATGCAACAATTTCTTAAGAATCAAAATCAATAGATCTTCGTAGAACTCCCATATATTTGCCACTCAATTGACTCAACTTGGTTAAAAATTCCTTATCGAATGATTGAATGACTTATTTTTGAAGCCATGCAAAATTATTTAATAAGGCCTCACATAAATCAGGATAAGAAAATTATGGAATGGCTTAATTTTGAATCCAAGGTTGATTGATATAGTGAATTCATACTCCTTCAAATAGGTCACATGGCTCACCATTAAGTAATTGTTGATTTAGGGTCATAAATAGTTGAGGCATCATAATATTGAGTTATGACAATGATGAGTGTTGGCATAAATTTTTGATGTCACGTACATGGGATGTCTGCTTGAATGATATGAAACTTTGCTCGATCTCCCATAGTCCAAGAAATCCGATAGGACCTCTTGGGAGGCATCATTATTGATACAACATACATTTGTTGATCATTGTGATGTTTAGAGGTCATTCCCCACCCATTTGGATCCTTCCGTGGCCAAGGGAAGTCCTAAAAATCTTCCACGCGCATTTTAAGAAAGTTTGGTCTCAAACCAACCCATTCGCACAAGAGCCCGAGTTGCACACCGACACTCAAATCTCTAGATTAAAACCTTTGAAATGCTCATTCTTAAGATACGGGGTCATATTTTAGTGATACATGACTTTTCGTAGCTTCCAGATCAATGAGAACTTTCTATGGATATCCGAGCACAAAATTGCGTTCCAGACCGTTTGGTTCATACCCGTCCCTGGGAGGTAATTTTTGTATAATATAGCAAAGCCCAGATGTTGTCTCGGATGTGGGTGAGCTTACATTTGTCCCTACATATCATCCAAATGTCTGGGGTTTGCCATTGCTTTTTGATATCAGAGTGTAGGGAGTCCATCTGCATGACTCGAGATAGTTTACGGTTTGTCTATAGCATCTTGTAGCTTAAGACACCTATTCGGGACTCTCTAGCTCTTGCTCAAGGCATGGAGCTAGAGTTGGCAGTGATTTAACCTTACCCTGGAGAAACACCGTCTAAAGGGCTAATTTAAAACATAAGACATATTTGGTGCCCATTCTAGTGTTCAGAAGTTGTAGCACGTCCGTCTGAAGCCACTTGTGGCCAAGGGAAGCCGTGGAGTCCTACTGCGCACGCACCGAAAAAATCAGGGTTCGTGACGCCCTACCCGCGTTATGGCTTAAGGCGACCATTGACAGTGATTTACCCGAAGAATGGCTGATCAAAATACTAATTTTTAAGTTTTGACACTACATTTTTATCATATGGAGTCTCTCGTAGCTTACAAATCATGAAAATTCTCCATCGGGCACTCCAAACATGTACACGCAGAGTCCGTCTGCATTTACTGCTTTCCTATGATATGTTGCTAACCCTGCAGCATCGACCTGTTAGATATTTTGCTTAGCATGCTTTTATTTACATTGCACACTGCGCTTGTCTTTTTCTTGCTTTCTTTGATTATGAATTGTCTTGGCTTAAACAAAAAGGTAACATATGCTCTTTTAGGGCTAAAAATGGTTTTTTTTTCAAAATCCCAATAATGAAAGATTCAAAATAAAATTTAAAACCTAAGATTAAAATATTTCAAGTTTAAAATCAACAATTTACTTTATGCTCTTACTATTGTATATGCCCTTAGGGCTCGTTTTAAACAGGTTGCATAACATGGTCATATCCTAAGTCATCCTAATGGAGCCCCGCATTTAAATTAATTTGTAAGATATAAATGTATCATTATGCATGTCTCAACAGGGAGTTTGCATGCTCCTTTAATCGACTAAGTCAAGCATATGATTTCTACATAGAAGGTTGTCTAGTATGACTAGAGTGTTAGAGGCTCCCCAACCCAGACGAGGGCGTAAGTCCTTTGTGAAGTGGTTCCAGCTATGTAGTCGGACTCCTCTTCTCTTCTACTTTCTTGTGGCATCTTCGTTATCAAATTGATGAGTATAAGTCCCACTTTTACCTATTCTACCCATTAGAGAGTGGTAGAAAATTAGAGGTTTATTTCCCTTACCGTAGGGCTATCAAGATTTCCTTGGACGATATAATTCATAGATTGCTGATAAGGAGTTTCTGGCTATGTTGGGTAGACTATCTTCACAACCAGGTAGACCTAGGGTCCTTATAGCTCGGGATAACGAGTCTGTGATATCTTGTCTTAGATACATCTACCTATTTAGGGATTCCTCCCCTTTCCTGTTGACACCTCCTTTTGAGCCCCATCATTCCATTGAAAAATTTGTTGATATCGTCTCGTGGGCTTTGCATGGCTAGGTGTCGCTGCCCATTGTAGTTACAATGATTCACCTCCTGCCTTATGGTCCGGTATGTATCAAAAACATTGAGATTCTCCCGCTTGAGATGTTAAAAATCCTTTGGTTTTCTAAATAATCGGATCAAGAATTATGTAAGCAAGATTATTCTTATCAAAGGTACTCTTAGGTATCTCTTAAGATGTAATTAACTAAAGGAATAAGTTTCTTTGGAAGCTGCTCTTGACCCAGAACAAGCACAAAAACTTGAAGGGGTTACGATCCGATCTAGTTTCGGACATACATTCTTGGGCTATCAAGCGAAGACTACCTTATGAAAGTTGTCCGCGTTTTTGTTAAATTGTTCGTCTATTTTGTCGTATTTTTTTCAAAAAGTGCCAACAAAAAGAACGAAAGCAATAAGCCCAAATAAACACCACAAGACAAAAAATTTAAGATTGTGATAAAGGTGGAATGAAATTTAAGAAAATTATTATTTTTTCATTTGTTGCATATTCAATAATTTCTTCCAATCAAGTATAGATCTCCATGCAATTTGAATTAAAACTTTTAAATCAATTTTAAACAATTTGAATTCATAATTAATCAAATTTATAATCGAAACATGCATCTTGATGCAACAAATCCAATGAAATCAATAGTATTTCATTATGATGGTATCAAGACATCAAATATTCGAAAAATATCAGATGATTAAGGGGCATTATTTCAAGTCATCAACATAAATGCATAAGATTTTGGCCAAAATAACTAATTTTTATTTAAAAATTAAAAAAAAAAATAGAAATTCATTCTATAGATGATATGAAACTAAAATTGGAGAGAGCTGACCTTGTCCATTTACTATAGTTTGACCACAATGTGTGATCTTAATCATCTGACCATCATGATTAGATATCAATCTCCACATCTCTTTCCTCGCACCATTAGCTAATGCTGATGACTAATAGCCCTCTGCCCTCCTCAATCATCAATTAACATTAACCGGGGTAGATAATGTAGCTTTTTTTCCTTTTGACAATTTATATATTCAAAATCTTCAATGCCCGATTCATAGCAAACTTATACTTAGATTAAACAGTTCAACGAGATAAATCTAACAAGTTGCATATCATGCACACTATTGTGACAACATTAATGTCACGACCTGGCCAGGGACTTGGAATTAATCACGACGGTAAACACAGTCGAATGATAGAAATTAAATTATTATTTAATTGACACTTTAATTTGTGAAAGAGCCACACAAATAAAATGAAGTAAACTAAAACAATCAAATTTTTCCTTATTTGTGATTGTTTGTCTTCTATAAGTATAAGCATTATATGTTCTATTGCTCGTTTTTTAATCTGTTAATTTAACCTGAAATGTCAGTTTAAAACAATAGTTAGCTAAACGAAGCTAGTGAATACTCATACGTATATACTATAATAATTCAATGAATAATGAGAAAATATGAATGCCAATTAAACTGTGTAAGAAAATATAAGAGCATTTTGTGGTTTGTACTATCTAACATGATCATTCAATGTGATTCTAAACATTCACTATGTGTCTAAGTATACCGTTTACATATCAATATAATTTTTAATATGCTTACAACAGTCATAAGAGCATCGTCTAAAAAGTGCACAACTTATGATACTTTGATATCAATTAAGAGAATCAATACAATTTAAGGGAACGGTTTAAAGTTAAATCAACAGTTAGCACTTAAATGTCTAAAATAGAGTATGATCATATGAGAATCAATGCCCAACACTCTATAGAGTACTTTAATATTGATCAAAATGACTAGTATACCTCCTTCTAAAGCTTTATAAATATGCCCTGCTTCAACATATTTAGGTGAGGTTAGGGTAAAGCCACAAGAAGGATGGTTTGAATCATGTTTAAGCATTATTCAAATATGGTAGCAACGAGGTACGGTTTGATCATATTTAAACTAAGTTCAAATATTTTTTATGATGTTTAGAAGTTTCTTCTTTAACCACCGCATATTATATATAGGTCTTCCAATGTTAAAGGGGGTGATAACTACATGCAGTCTAATATAACCAAAATAATGATAATAAGCTTGTTATTCATTTGATAGAGCAAGCAGTTAGCTTATTTAGACTCCAAGCAATGCTTAATCTTAACTGTAACACAAGGTGGCCTTGAGTTTGCCATAACTTCTATAGTATTGCTTACTATTCATAAATGAAATAACTCTTCTATTTAATATATTCATGTTAACAATTCATGCAATACATGTATTGTGATGATATGTTAGTTTATGAAATTTCTAAGCAAGATATTCGAAATAAAATCAAATTTGAACAAGGTTTTATGAATATTCAAACATTAGACCATGTTGGAGCTATGCCCAAACCTTACCCCAAAATTACTTGAAGCAAACTGTGACAGGAGAAACCATACAATGCTAATATACAATCACAATAATTATACTACAACATAATATAACTTTGATATAAGAGAACACAATAAAAACAATTATATCACAATAGATTGCAATTTGATATATGTGAACATAATCGCGAAAATTATTACACAACTGCCTCTAATTTTAATATAAGATAATATAATCATAATATTTTAGTGCATAATAAACAATAACTTTGATATATCAAAATGTGCAATCACAGTAATATTTGTAATACAAGACAATAGAATTTCTTCGCTCATGTCCCATGTAGTTGTTTTAGCACTTATCACGTATAATGGGTGTTGGGAAGAGAAATGTTAATTAAACATCACTATTGTTCCAAAATTTGCATGTTTTTACACTAGAGGCTTATGATTATATTTTTATATATTAAAGGCATGTTAGTCTAAATATAAAATTCAAGCATATCCCTAAGAAATCAAGCATTGAGTATATTTGGCCAATTTCATATACAATGAGGCATATAAGTCAAATTTCTAAGCTACCTAACTAATTAAAGTATACTTATAGGAGAATATAAGATTAAAAAATATATATTAATGAAAAATCCAACTAATCATTGTCTCTAGCACAAACATAAACACATACTTACAAGAAATCTATTCACAATAATTAATAAGAATTAAACTTAAGNTAATGAAAAATCCAACTAATCATAGTCTCTAGCACAAACATAAACACATACTTACAAGAAATCTATTCACAATAATTAATAAGAATTAAACTTAAGATGATCCAAATAGAGAAACTTCCAATTATTTTGTTATTATATTAAACAGATTAATAATGTGGTGATATCTAATTCCTTAATTTATCTTAATTATTCACTTATCTTGGGGGACAGGAATTGGCATTGAAAGTAAGAAGGAATAATATATACACTACTTACAAACTTTGTTTTATTCTTATAACTAATTTATCAAAATTTTAAGGAAGATTTGCATAAATGTCACTCAATTCCTCTATATTTACATATCCAACTCCCAAACTTCAAATTTTACAACATGTCTTCATGTCTATGCGCAAGTACTTCAATTTTTAAAAGTTAAAATGGTAGTAGATATTTTTTTGGTGTGATATGAAAATTTTAGAACCGGCGGCTTATAAGTGCGGGGGCATATTTAAAAATTGTCGCGGTACCGTTTAGATCGCTCGTTTTGTCCACTTATCCAAAAAAGCGGTACCCATTTTACATTAAACGCAGGCCGCAGGTCGAACCCCGCGGTCGACCCGTGGGGCGCGTTTCAGGATAAGTTGTTTATCCTGAAATGCACAAACTGCCCCAAACGCACCTTTAGTTGGTATAAATGTAAAAGCAAATTAGTTTAGATGCTAGAATATGCAAATATAAAGGAACTGGGAGTGGTATGTATGCAAATACCACTTCTTAAGTGACAATATGAACCAAAGAATATTCCCACTCCATTGAAGATGACCTGCGAGGCTACATGATTGGCATCCTGTTAATAATTATTCATTGAATCTTATGCACCGCTACAGAAGCATCATTCATAAGCCTTAAGACCTTGCTTCAGTGCCCACGAAATGAATGATTACTGTACCTTAGCTCAAATATTTAATGTCCCAATCAATTATATTATTATGATTTTTGAAATGATTAGTTCTGTTGATAGAAACAAGTCACCAAGTTCACATTTTTTTTATGCAATGCCGAGCAGTTTTTCAGCAAAATGTTTATTATATGCTGAACTCAAGCTTGAACTTCAGAGAAGCAATACTGCTGCTGACTCGGGAGGTGATTACTCAGCTCCATGTTCATGAACAGCTCTTTCAATAATTTTTATTTATTTTATTCTTCATACAATGTAAATAAAATATATAATCATGATGTTTAAGCTTGACATATACAGAACTTCATAAGTTTAGGTTTGACTTGCTGAAAGCTTGTTTGTGGGGCATTTACATACGTCATGCAGCACACTATTTTTATGCTTTCACATATATATTTAGTAGCTAAGCTTTCATATTTACAGTTATTATGCTAAAGTCTGTAGCATGCTTGAAAAACATCATTAATATTTTTTAGAAGTGAAATTCGCCTTTTTATCACAACAAAGCATTAATATATATATAAATATATAGACACACAAGAATTGCGCGCTACGGTACACACAAATACAAATATGCACCAATTTTAATTGATTTTTATCTCACGTAATCGAACCCACCTTTCAAAATGATTGAAACGAGCCCACTAGTGAAAGTAGTTGAGTCAATGCTTTTAATCGAAGAAGTTGGATGGCTTATCGCCATCCTCCTCACAGGGATCTTCTTCACAGGGATCTTCCTCACAAGGATGATTCATACCTATCTTTGTGAAGGAAGCTTTTCGTGAAAGTCATCGTGACCAACCAGGACACTAGTCAATCTCTCATTTAAGGTGTGGCTCAACACTGAGGATTCAGTCTCATCGCTCAAGCATTGGGGGTGGCCGCCCCATCGACAATATCGGACGATAGCCGACAATGCCTCATATTCAAGAGAAGAGTCAGAGAGAAGTCAACAACACAATCATGGATGCCCTACTAATTTAACTATTTTATATCATTTTGTAGCTCATGCATTGATGAATGAAAAAGATGATAAAAGGGGATGCCTTTCTCCCTTTCTCACTCTTCTTTTAACATGTTGTCCTTTTATATTACATTATAAAATTGAACTGAGATATTCATTTTTGTTCCTTCCTTCCATGAACAACAAAATAATAATAGCAATCATAACAATAATAATAGTTTGTACTGAGATTAGCTGGATGCAAACATTTCCTTTGCAGTGCACAAATGAAGGTTATCTTTGACATTCTAAACCATTTAATAAAGCCTTCTGATATTAAAATATAGCAGTAGGTGCATGACCGGAATATAACTGGTTCCAAAGACTTCCATATTTTATCTTCCTTAAAAAAAATTATGCTTCTAGAAATATATACAAAAATATAATGACAACTGTGCTGCAGGAAAAGCCACATATTCTTCTCTGGTTTTGTTGAATTCATAAAATGAAAACATAGGAGATGTCATTATATTACTGGTGATTAGTACAGAAACTCTCATTATGGTTAGGTGACTTAAATAATTATATCTATTAACTTTGATATTCTTAAATCAGAATATTTATTTAATTTTACTTCTGCACACACACATGCAATCCTCCTTTAAAATCTGAACTCCTTTCTTCAGAAATTTCAGAACACTTTCAGTTTTCTGTAAGGTTAGAGATGAGAACTGATCAGAAGGCAAAGATGAAGTGCAAGAAAGGATTGTGGTCTCCTGAAGAAGATGAGAGGCTGAAGAACTACATTGTAAGGCATGGCCATGGATGCTGGACTGAAGTTCCTGTTAAAGCTGGTGAGTTTCATTCAGAAATTGATTTTTGTTAGAACTTTATACAAAATGCATACTAATGACAGAATTTGATTCTTCTGAAATGAGGTTTTAGTTGTTAATTTGGTTTTTGGAGTGCATCTTGGCCTCCATTTGCTTCTATTTTTTTGATCAGGATGCTTCATATCTTGGTCTTACTAATATGACCTTAAAATTTAAAGAACATTTGCATAAACCAAGCAATTCTTAGGTATTTACATATGTTATCTATGTATATGAATAAAAATGTATTTCACTTTCAATATATTAGAAATAGTAAAATTTTTTGAGTAATAAATAATAATAATAATTTGAATTATGCAAGTTTAGGATTTCACATGCCATTGACTTTTGTTTTTTTTCCATGTTGATCATTTGGATGATTCTTTTTCAACATTTCTCTATCTACTCTAAGATAGTGGTGGGACTGGGACCCAACCATCACCAAATATTCCCTTACCAAGTTCTCTAAAATATATTATCCATTTATAAGAGTGAAAATTAATAAATTTAAAAAGGAAATATAATGTGTGCAAATATTCATAAATTTTAGTATATATTAATATAGGAAGACAGGAGTTAAGGGTCTGTTTGGGGCAGCTGTAGCTTATTGAATAATCTGTTGATAAGCTGATTAAAAATAATTTGCTGATAAATTAGGTGCAGTGGCTATTACAAATTTTTATTTTTATTTTTTGAAAAGTCAGACCATTGTCAATAAACTCCCACCGCACCGCACCTAGATAGGTGCCGTGTGAAAACACTATTTTCTGCATTTTAAAAACGCATAAGCTGTCAAAACGCAGTTTACCCAAACAAGTTATGTGCGTTTTAAAAACGCCACCTCATCAAATAAGCTGCCCCAAAAGGGATTGGAAGATAAATATTAGAAATCATGCTACATTTATAAATAAAAAAAAAGAGAAATTAAAAATAAATATTGATCTAAATTTCATTTAGGGTGTTAATTTTATTGCTATTTAAATAATGTCTAATTAATTTTGAATATTTATCTTCTAATTTTGATTGTCTGTCCATTCATCCTAATAAAATGAGTAGATAAAAGCAATTGAGTTTAAGAAGAACAAATAGACCTTAAATAACTTGGAATTAAGTTTATAAATAAATATGTAAAATAAAATTAACATAAATATAACTAAATAAGGATGAATGAAGAATGAATATTTATAAAAATGCAAATAATTAGCATATGACTAATGTTGGCCTGGTAACCAACCCCAATTAATATTTTTACTTATGATTTTATTCAGAATATAAAGAAAAAATAGTTAATTAAATATTTGTATTTTTTTAATTTTTTAATTTATTTATTTATTTATTTATTTTTTTTGTAGGCCTGGAAAGAAATGGAAAGAGTTGTAGGCTAAGGTGGATTAACTACTTGAGGCCTGGAATAAAGCGGGGAAGGTTCTCTCAAGAAGAAGAAGAGTTGGCTATGAAGCTTCACACTATGCTAGGAAACAAGTGAGTGGTTCCTCAGCTTATTTATCTCTATTTGGTCGAGAATTAAATAACGCATTTTGAAATGTTGTGTCATAATAATGAAAAATTATTACGTACGTACGCAAAAATGCATGCGGTGAACTAATCAAAATACTCTCCCTATCAAAAGTGTATGTCAGTGGGCCCCAATTTTTATTATTATTTTTTTAAATTCTTATTGGAAAGCGGACACAACTTGCGGACAGCCTGCCCGCACAGAATAATGGCTCGTAACATTGTTAGAAACTAATTGTATATTTGTGAGTAAATATCATGGTTTTAAAAATCATACCGGATTGACCGAATCAACCGTTCAATCGTGAACCGGTCATTCAACCAATTCGGTCTAAGCTTAAAACTGTTTTTGCATAGAAACAGAATTGAACCGGTCATGACCGGGGTTGAACTGGAGAAACGGCGAACCAGTCTGATTTTTAAAGAACCGATTTATTCAAATATTTCAATTTATTTTAGTATGATATTAATGTAGCAGTATTCAAATATTTAAATTATTTAAATTATATTTAAATAATTTAAATATTTATGATGCTATATGGTTCAACCGTGATTGAACAGTTGAACCTTGAATTTTTACTTTATTCAGGTTCAATGCCCAGTCTGATTTTCACAACCTTGGTAAATATATGAAAAAATAAAGAGATAATTACATGCAAACCACCCAAAGTATTGATATTTACAAATTAAACACCCAAGTAATTTACACGATCAAACTATTGAGAATTTGATTTATGTACGCGCAAGCTATTGAGTATTTGATATGTGAGTGAGAATTTGAAAATTGAATGAGAGAGAGTGGTTGATTTGTAAATAGCAAGTTTCATGTGGTCTGTATGTAATTGCCCCAAAAATAAAAAAATAGAAAACAAATTTATATATGTTCTCCTATTTGTGTAAAAGATAACTTGGTGCTAGTAAATATTGTCTATTACATCTTCACTAGAATTCAAGCACAAAAAGAGAGAAAAAAATATATATATATATTTATTAAATTTTATGCAACATTATAACTAACAAATAATTTTCTCAGGTGGTCACAAATAGCAATGCATCTCCCCGGAAGAACTGATAATGAAGTTAAGAACTACTGGAACACTTATCTTAAGAAAAGAGTGAAACTATCAAAAGAATCAGATTCTGCCAAACTTACAGAGAACCCTGCAACAGACTCATCATCTGAAAACCACAAGAATAGAGAAGGGAATCTCAAAAAGATTTCATTCTTCGACTCATTCGAGCCCTTGGAATCATCATCACAAAGCCATGCGATCCACTCTCAAGAAAAACAAAGGAATTTGTGGCCAAAGGTCATGTTTGCAGATTGGATGTTGGGAGAGAATTCAAATGGGCAACTCGGGTTAGAAAGCTCGGATGGAGTAAATGGATTGACATGGGATTCATGTAGCTTTGACAGTAGAGAAACAATTAACAATGGAGATTTAAGGGCTATGAGTGATCATCAAGAATTTGGTGAGGATGGGAGCTATGTTTCGTGTTTTGAGACTATGGATTTGGTGGGAGGCGACCAGTCCTTTGATCTTTCGGCGTTTGGGGGGAGTTTTGGAGGGTTTGAATTGAATCATGATTTGATGTTTTGATGATCAGTAGAAGTTGTTGTTAAGTTTCTTACTGATGTTCTTACTTTCGATTGTATTTGATTAAATTTGGGCACGTGAAATGACAAAGCATTTGTTATTGAAGTTGTAGAAACAAATTTATAGTTGATGGAATACTTCAAAAAAATTATTGAATTTTTTATTTAGATATAAAAGCTTTTACTAACTTATTTAAATATAAAAGCATGATATAAGGAAATAACTTCAATATTTTAAATTGTCCCCAAAATTTAAAAAAAAAAATGAAGAGGAAGAGAAAGAAGATGTTTAAGCTTTCTATTGAGAAATAGAAGCTTTCTTGGTATAGTAGATACAGGAAGAGGAAAAACTTATTGCAATCTACGAGTAGTTCTCCTTTTTATGGCAGGAAGCTATGTTTCTTATCAGCCTTTGACATAGAAAAATTGGTGTTCTTATCTTTATCTTTGTACCTATGAAAGAAAATCTTTAATGTAGTCTTCTTCCAAAACTTAGTTAAAAATTCACGTGCTAGAAAATTCGTGTCGGTAGAGTAATAAATTGGTGCCTTAACTTTGCACTAGAATCTAGTATACAGACAAATAAAAGAAAAGTAACAGAGGAGACGCTGCATTTTTTATGTGGAAAACCCTAGAGAGAGAAAATATCGCAGGGCCCGACCAAGTCGAAGTAATTCACTGTGTAATTGTGAGTACATAGTTTCACTCTCTCTTACAATAAAGAAAATGAAAATGCAAAAATACAATAGCGGTCCAGCTTTAATAGCCACGATTGGCTTACAAAAAAAAATGTAGTTATTGGTGGTCGTAAAAGCCTCAACTTGCCTTGGATTCCATGGTTGAAAATCGTAGTAGGAGTTGTCCATTGTTAGTAGCTTCAGAGGTATTATTGAGTCAAAAAGGCCCTATTGGAGAGCAGTAATAGCTTCAGATAGCCACAGAGCTAATAGCGGAGGGTTGTAATAACAGAAGTTGGTCACACAGGCAATATAAGCAGCGAGTTGCACTAATGTTCGTAAGTCACCCATACCTGCGTTGGGAGCTGCATGAGACGTATGTCATGTAGGTTGTAGTTTGTTACATAAGTTTTAGTGGTGAATTACAGTAATATTCATAGTTCACAAAGGCCAGGTTTCGAGTTGTAATAATATTTTTATGCCACAGAGGCTGAAATTGTGAGCTAGAATAACAGTCATATGCCACAGAGACCAAAGTTGGGAGATACAATAATGTTTGTTGGCCAGATCAGAGTTGGGAGCTACATGAGCTAAGAGCCGCATAGCTTATAGTTGGTCATACAAGTCATAATGATGAGTTGCAATAACGTTCTTATAATAGGTCATAGAGGCTATACTTTGGACCTGTAATAATAATCATAGGCCACTGACCAAATTTGGGAGCTTCGTGAGCTGTGAGCCACATAAGTCAGTGATAGTCACATAGGCCATAGCGGCGAAATATCGTCAACAACTTCTATAAAATCTTGTTAGTGGCTTAATATCTTCAAATCATATAAAACATTGTCTTGTGATTACAACCTTTGCTGTATTTATTTTCTTATTTAATTTTGCTTGATATTCTTTCACTATTCTAATAGTCTGCACTTCAAGAAAAATGATAAGTTGACGAAGAGACTGCCCTCAACTTAGAGAAAATTTTGCGTGCGATAGACGTACGCAGTGTTGCGTGCGATATTGGGGTATACCGAGGGTACAAGGGGGTTACATCCACGGTATAAGCCCTTGTAACCTCTCTGAAACATCCATGTAACTTACGTGTAACCTCTTAATATATGATAACAGAAACGCGAAACTTATTTTAGGGTACAGATAGGTTACAACAAGTTACAGGGAGGTTACAAGGGGTTATACCGTGGATGTAACCCCCATGTACCCTCAATATAACCCTAATAACGCATGCATCGCTGCGTACGTCTATCGTACGCAATTTTTTTCCCTCAACTTAACATGTAGGATGAACTATCAACTATAAAAGAGAAATTAAGAATCTCAACAGACAATACTAACTAATATTCTTATGTTTTGTCTTAAATCTACATCCGTTGTTATATAGAGGCTAAATACTTTATAAAATAAAATAAAAAAATGCATGAAAAAACTACACTTCATATAAAATCAGTTTAAGCTTTCTATATATGTAAATATATAAGAATTGAGGGGCATATATGTATTCCTAACACATATTTGAATTCTTCAAATATGGAAATGTAATGAAGCCGCAAACAAGCCACACAAAATTTTGTTCCCAGAAATTAAAAATAATAATAATTAAGGAAATTAAAATAAATAAAATGAAATTGACCTTTAGATACGTATATTTCTTAGGCGAGCCATGCACCATGCATTTGCGTACAAACCACCCCTCTCTTATATATTTATATATCTAACATCTAAATTTTACACTTTTTTTTTTTTTAATTTATGTCATCCAATTCTTTTACAAGTGAAATGGTACGTTATCAGAATCCATTGATCCGAGTCTCATATTAGCATATCGAGCTAAGCCCACCTATCAAAATGGTCTTGTTGAGCACGGCTTCCGAAGTATTCGAGCTAAGTCCACCCGTCGTAGTAGTCAGACTTGTCCGGGACAAACGAGTCACTAGAAAAAACCATCATTACATCTTGATACATTTGTTCATCTCTACGTCTGATATTTTCATCAAGACAATGCTGACATGCATAGCGTTATAACGCATGAAATTTTATATTCCTTCTCTCTTTAGAAAAAAAAGGTCCGAGCGGAGTTCTCTTTGAAAACTAGTCTCTCTCTTTCTTTACGAGATATGAAATGGCATAAATGTAAAAGATACAAATTTAAGTGTTAGATTTGCAAATACATAAAAATCGAGTGATGTAAATGCCCTCTTTTT
>JXCR01127746.1:8804-23764 GCA_002079205.1 Phalaenopsis hybrid cultivar
TTTTTTTTTGAAATGTGTTTCAACCAAACATGTATAATACATTAAAGCAGTGGTAAATTGTAAAAATAAAATGACAATAAATAAACTATAAATGCGTACCTGTCAACTTCTTGCTACTCTCACTGAAATGTTAGCATTCATACTCATATATATATTGCAAATGAAAGTAGGAGCAACTACTAAGTAGCAATGAGGCCTTAATGGTTTAAGTTCAAAGATACCACAATTCATAACATGGTCAGTCTCTAAAATCTTTAAGGATGATCTTCTTCAACAAAGCATAAAAAGTTTAATTGCTCTTCAAAAATATCCAGAAGATTATAAAAGTGTTCAAGGTATAACCCTGAGCAAATTTTAAGAATCCCTTGAATCTTTACGAGTTCACTTGAATTTATTGTGTTGTTAAATAGATCGCTTCGAGGTTCCTTGGGTTTGACCCATGCTCAGTTTTTATATCTCAATTAACCTATGAGAGGGGGATAGACAAGTTTGAGCTTGTAGTGTTTGAAGAGGATTAATCAGGGTTTATCTTTCAACTAACCCTCAAGTATCTTTAAATTAAACTTAGCTCACTACAAAACTCTTAAGACACCATGGGTAAATGTGTAATTTAGGAAAAGTCATATTAATAAGATTTAAGTAAAAAATAAACCTATGACTCAACCATTGGTCTAGGACTTTAAATTTATGGGTATTGGCTTCCTAACTTATGTCCCAAACATTTAAACCATTCGAGTCAATTTCATCTCCCAATGCTCAATAAGTTGAATAATTACATTTATACCCTTCTTTTCTAAAAAGGAGGTNTTATTGGCTTCCTAACTTATGTCCCAAACATTTAAACCATTCAAGTCAATTTCATCTCCCAATGCTCAATAAGTTGAATAATTACATTTATACCCTTCTTTTCTAAAAAGGAGGTTAAATGATTTCTACCTCTTACCCTCATGTTTCAATCACCCTAGAACATTGCTTAGACCTAAATATTGCCCTTTAAACCCTTAGCTTGTCCTAAATTTTAATTAAGAAGTGAAAAAGTGGAAATTACAATTTTACACCTAAAGTTCCTATCTTCATAAATCTGTTAAATCAATTCACATGGGCTTGAAAATTTGTTGACCTACCTCTCATGGATTAATGAAAATACCAAGGAAGAGATCATATTTTTCTGATTTTTGTTTTATTTTTTATAATTATTTTAATCCAAAAATATGAATTTCCAAAGTTAATTTATTTTATCAAACAAGGTAAAGTTTCTATCCTTAGAAAAATTGTTGGAGATTCATCTTCGTTAGAGGATCACTTGGGTTAAATTTCATGAATTTTTGAATTATATTTCAACTTTTATAATTATTTGTTTATTTTTGTAATTAATTAAATAGAAAAGACGTTTTATTTTGAAAAATAAATTTTATATTTTTCATTGATCTCTCTAATTTCAAGAAACTCAAAGAATTTTTTTTGAATTTTCTTGATATTTATTTTATCTTTTATAATTTTCTTAGTGAAAAATAAAAAAAANAGTTTTATTTTGAAAAATAAATTTTATATTTTTCATTGATCTCTTTAATTTCAAGAAACTAAAAGAATTTTTTTTGAATTTTCTTGATATTTATTTTATCTTTTATAATTTTCTTAGTGAAAAATAAAAAAAACATTTTTAGGCATTTAAAAATACATAACTTTTTTTGGAAAATTAGGAAAAATATTTTAATTGATCCCAATTGGTCAGGAAATAATTAGAGATATTTTTGTATTTTTGTATTTTTGTGATTTTTAATTATTTTAAAATTTGAAAAATAACTTAAAAATGAACTTTTTATTTTAACACCAATTTTATTTTTCATGGATGTCCCAAGTCATAATGAACACTTCAAACAACTTTTCAAAATTTTTTTAGTTATATTTTAATTATTATAATTATTTTAATGTCAAAACCACCCAAGGGGCCGAATTTGACCAAATTGTCCAATTTTGATCAAAATCCTAATTTGTCCTCTAAAGGCCCAAAACTTCCAATATTTACTCAATTCACTCCTAACCCACCCAAGTTCAAAGTTAAAATTCATTTTAAATTAAATCCAAGTCATTTTGATTATCCCATGATCAATTCTAAAGGTTAAAGTCCTTTATACATGATTAAATGCCCATTTGCATAAATAATGTTCAGAAGCCCATGTAATCAATTTTAAAAGCCCAATTTGAGCCCACATGACAAAAAAAAAATCCCTTCTCCATCATCTCATGGCACTTAAGGCATTTAACCATGGCATCATACCAAACCTAGCCNAAAGCCCATGTAATCAATTTTAAAAGCCCAATTTGAGCCCACATGACAAAAAAAAATCCCTTCTCCATCATCTCATGGCACTTAAGGCATTTAACCATGGCATCATACCAAACCTAGCCATTCATACATGACATCTTACCAAAATTAGGCATGTTGACCTTTTTCATTTAAATTTCACAAAATCAAAAAGTCCTTTTACATGAAACTTTTCCATGGGCTCATACATAGCATGGCATGCCCCATGGAGCCTTCCATGGGCATCATAAAGTTAAAATTGCCAAATTTGGCAAGTGGAGGAGACCAGTCTCTTATCCCTCTCCACTTGGATTTACCCTTCTCGCGCAAAGTCTAAACTTGGTTTTATGCCCCAAACTAGCCATTTGCCTTCACCAAAACCTGCTCTCAATGGTATTAGGATCAACCCTAACCACCTTGGGACCAAGTTTAGCCATGTGAACAAGGGGTTAAACNTTTGCCAAATTTGGCAAGTGGAGGAGACCACTCTCTTATCCCTCTCCACTTGGATTTACCCTTCTCACGCAAAGTCTAAACTTGGTTTTATGCCCCAAACTAGCCATTTGCCTTCACCAAAACCCGCTCTCAATGGTATTAGGATCAACCCTAACCACCTTGGGACCAAGTTTAGCCATGTGAACAAGGGGTTAAACCCAACTTGGCCCAACTTACCAGAAACCCATTTCCACTTTGTATTTTTTCCGTGGAGCCACCTTGGAACCTAATTGGCTTGACCACTCAACCTCCCAACTTTCTTAAACTTGGAGGTGACCTAACCCTGGCTAGCCAACCACCGGAAAATGCCATGCCCGAAAGGCCCTAATTGGGGAAAATCCAAAATTAAACCCACCTGAGCTGGCTCAACCCAATTGGCCACTGGAGCTCTTCTTCCCTCCACCTAAGCGAACTCTCTACTACCCTGGCTTGCTCTATTGGCCACCATGGCCATGGCTATAAGTAAGACCACCCCATTATGGCAAAATAAGAAGTGTGCTCAAACCTTAACCAAACTCTATCAAAATTTCTCCAAACCCTCTAAAAATTTAAAGAAGTCAATCCCCACTAATTAGCCTCAATTTCAGACCTAAAATCCAAGGATTTTTACAGTCATCCCTGGAACGCAATCAATTCCCTAAATTGATTGACCATTAAGCTTCACCAAAGAAAGAGNGTCAAAATTTCTCCAAACCCTCTAAAAATCTAAAGAAGTCAATCCCCACTAATTAGCCTCAATTTCAGACCTAAAATCCAAGGCTTTTTACAGTCATCCCTGGAACGCAATCAATTCCCTAAATTGATTGACCATTAAGCTTCACCAAAGAAAGAGAGGAAGTTCCCCATTGAAATCCCCATCAATTGAACTCTCTACACCAGAATTTTACCTAAGCTGTGCCACCTCCAGAAATAAGTCTTACACAGCTCCAACCCCAGCTTGAATTGACACTTGGAGGAGGTTTGCCATACCACAACAAATGTGAAGAACCATTCCAATTGAGGCTACACCTCTTGGACAAAGGTATGGACCATTTTCCCTATTTTTTGCTTGGTTTGAGCCTTTGTAAACCAAACTTGTATTTCATACATAATCAAGCGTATAGATACGTTCGCCTTGAATAGATGATAATATAGGAACAAACCCTGCATGATTTGGTTGAGGATCTTGGGAGTGTTTTGGTTTATAAAACAAACGGTTTATNCTAATCAAACGTATAGATACGTTCGCCTTGAATAGATGATAGTATAGGAACAAACCCTGCATGATTTGGTTGAGGATCTTGGGAGTGTTTTGGTTTATAAAACAAATGGTTTATGAGTTAGGTCACTTGGGGACAAAGGCCAGGAGTCGTCTGATCGCTCGTGTAACGGACAAATAGAACAGATTGCACCGGATGAAGGGGTGGAACGTGAACCTTGGAGCTGACTTAGATGGAAGCTTAGAAGGGGAGTACACCGCTTTGTCTTTCGGAGCTGCCGAGGATGGACGTGGCGTCGACATGTTTAAGTAGGAAAATAGCCTATTGTTTATTTAAATAGTTTGAAAGAACTTTAAAAAATTCATAACTTGGTGTAGAAATTTGTTTGGTGCATCATGCACCAAACCCCAAAATTAACTATTTTTGCTTCAAATTTTGCTCTTTTTGCCATTTTTACTCCAAATGCCTAAAAATGGTATACCCGTAACAAAACATAAAAATAACATTCTTTAAAGTGCAATATCACCAAAAATAGACATAAAAAAGCTACTTAAAACAGTATATTATTTTTGTGTATCAAAATCCCCCAAACTTAAATGTTACTTGTACTCAAGTGACATTTTTATTACATAAAAGCATATGACTTTAGGATAGAGATTAACTTATCACTTCTATACTTTAGTTCAATAACAAGAATAACAAAAATTAAGAAAAATTTTTAATAACTTAAGTTCAAACTCCAAGTATAGGAATATATAGTAATCAAATTTAAGATTTTTGAATCTCTATTCATTTCAAGAAGAATTGCAATTTGTTATACTAAGGACATTTAGAACATTCATATGAAAAAGAACTTCATGAAAACTTTACTAGGAATGCTACTAATACTCTAATATAAGTTTAGAAAATGCAATGAAACTCCTTCCTTAAGCTGATTCAAGTGAAGCCAATTTTTGACTAGACATCCCCTCAAGCTTCTTCTATCCATTTTTATTCTTTTCTTTTTCTTTTCTTTCTTTCTTTTTCTTTTCTTTTAGGATTTTTTTAATCCTTTTTTTTCTTTTTCTCTTTTCTTTTTCAGGTGAAGATTACTATATCTGGATAGCCTTTAATAGTTTTGAACTTCACTATCCTCTTCTTAAAGTNATAGAAAGTGTAATAAAACTCCTTCCTTAAGCTGATTCAAGTGAAACCAATTTTTTACTAGACATCTCCTCAAGCTTCTTCTATCCATTTTTATTCTTTTCTTTTTCTTTTCTTCCTTTCTTTTTTTTTTCTTTTAGGATTTTTTTAATCCTTTTTTTTCTTTTTCTCTTTTCTTTTTCAGGTGAGGATTACTATATCTGGATAGCCTTTAATAGTTTTGAACTTTACTATCCTCTTCTTAAAGTCAAAACTCCACACCTCTCCTTACTTAATAAAGTCATACTAGTTTATGATTTTTCATTAAGCCTCATTCCTTTCTTCTTACATGAAACTCTAAAATTATTAACACTTCAAAAATACAATTTTCTTTTACTTAAAATAGAAAAACATTGTCTTATCCTATCATATCAAATATCTTTTACTTTAGAATTGACCTTCATTATTAAAAAAAATTTACCTAAATTTACTATAATATTTATAAACATAAGTATAGCCATTTAAAGTTAAATCTTAATATCCCAGGTCATGTTAAATTAATTTTGAAAAATATAGTTACTTAAGGACAAATAAAATTTAGTTTTCTCCATTTTAAAAGAAATTTTTCTTTCCCCCCAAACTTAAATTTTTANCCATTTAAAGTTAAATCTTAATATCCCAGGTCATGTTAAATTAATTTTGAAAAATATAGTTACTTAAGGACAAATAAAATTTAGTTTTCTCCATTTTAAAAGAAATTTTTCTTTCCCCCCAAACTTAAATTTTTAAATGATTTTAAAAATATTTTAGTAAAATTTTAGTTGGTGAAAGAAAAAATTAAATGCATGAAAATAAAAACTAACATTTAGAGGATTTCTGAACATGAAATTGGTTCTATATACTGCATGTACTAACTATAAAACTACATATATGTTTTAAAGCATTAAATAAAATATACTCTAAAGAACTTGTTGGGAATTAAAACATAAATACTAAAACTGAAAATACTACACATTCAACATGCTCAAATNCATAATATATTCTAAAGAACTTGTTGGGAATTAAAACATAAATACTAAAACTGAAAATACTACACATTCAACATGCTCAAATTGAAAATACTAAAACTAAAACTGAAAAGTAAAAATTGTACTATTACTATTACAAACTACAGGTCCACAACACAACATAAGAATCTTAAATCCAACAAGTCTCAAATAAAAGTGCAATACATTACAAACAAATATACAAAAAATACATAATATCAAATCAAACTTAAACTGNTTACAGGTCCACAACACAACATAAGAATCTTAAATCCAACAATTCTCAAATAAAAGTGCAATACATTACAAACAAATATACAAAAAATACATAATATCAAATCAAACTTAAACTGAACTATCAGTCCTCATCTCCTTCCTCACCATCATCATCATCATCATCATCATCTTCTTCTTCTTCTTCTCTTGCCTCTTCATCTTCATCATGAATGGGAGCATAGGGAACAAAGCTGGGGCAAGTAGGAAAGTTCACGTTAGGTTCATCCATTAAGTGTATAACCATAGCATTTTGACGATCTATATCACGTTGAACTCTCCTCTACTGATATTCATCATTATATGGATTCCTTGCTTCTATCTCTCCCGACTGAGTTTGTATATTATTGATATCATATTGTTGAATCATGAGCTGGTCCATAATACATTCCAACGATGCAGAATTAAAAGTAGATACCTCTGTAGTANCCATCTCCTTCCTCACCATCATCATCATCATCATCATCATCTTCTTCTTCTTCTTCTTCTCTTGCCTCTTCATCTTCATCATGAATGGGAGCATAGGGAACAAAGCTGGGGCAAGTAGGAAAGTTCACGTTAGGTTCATCCATGAAGTGTATAACCATAGCATTTTGACGATCTATATCATGTTGAACTCTCCTCTGCTGATATTCATCATTATATGGATTCCTTGCTTCTATCTCTCCCAACTGAGTTTGTATATTTTTGATATCTTATTGTTGAATCATGAGCTGGTCCATAATACATTCCAACGATGCAGAATTAAAAGTAGATACCTCTGTAGTANGATTTTTTCCGTGGAGCCACCTTGGAACCTAATTGGCTTGACCACTCAACCTCCCAACTTCCTTAAACTTGGAGGTGACCTAACCCTGGCTAGCCAGCCACCGGAAAATGCCATGCCCGAGAGGCCCTAATTGGGGAAAATCCAAAATTAAACCCACCTGAGCTGGCTCAATCCAATTGGCCACTGGAGCTCTTCTTCCCTCCACCTAAGCGAACTCTCTACTACCCTGGCTTGCTCTATTGGCNAATGATAACAAAAGCAGCATATTTGTCATGGAAGACATTCCTGAGCCCATATAATGCATTAATCCTTTGGGAGGTAAACTCAACTTGCGTATCTCTCACCAGAATATGATCTACCGCAGTGAACCTTAGGTTGGCATAGAACTCCCGAACCATCAGGACGATCGCTACAGCTGTGAAGTAGCANCGTGATAACAAAAGCAGCATATTTGTCATGGAAGACATTCCTGAGCCCATATAATGCATTAATACTTTGGGAGGTAAACTCAACTTGCGTATCTCTCACCAGAATATGATATACCGCAGTGAACCTTAGGTTGGCATAGAACTCCCGAACCATCAGGACGATCGCTACAGCTGTGAAGTAGCAAAATCACACCCAATTTCTGGAGAGAATCAACCTTTCAACCTCACCTCTCGGGTTCCAAACACCCTTTCTTGGATCAATCTCCTGGTCTCAATCTGTGTATTGTAATAGTGTGGGGCCTTGAAATTAATGAACTTTTGAGCATCAAATTTGCCCGATGTTCGTCCTCTTTTTGTACGGGGAGCCATCGGAGATTCTAAAAAAATCTAAATAAATTCCAAATAAATTACTAAATTGCAAATCTAACTCTCTAAGCAAGATTATTTGGTAAGCAACTTTTCACCATTAGTTTTCTTCAAGCATTTTCNCGAGCCTTGAAATTAATGAACTTTTGAGCATCAAATTTGCCCAATGTTCGTACGGGGAGCCATCGGAGATTCTAAAAAAATCTAAATAAATTCTAAATAAATTACTAAACTGCAAATCTAACTCTCTAAGCAAGATTATTTGGTAAGCAACTTTTCACCATTAGTTTTCTTCAAGCATTTTCATAAAACATCCCATTTTTTGGATCTCCCAAAATCTACAATAAAAATAAAAAAAAAATTCCAAGTTAAAGTGAAGTTCTTACCAAGAGAAGATGAAATATATGATTTTTGGCCTCCAAATCCTTCTCCTTAGTCTGCAATGTGATGCCCTAGACTAAAGGTTGGAGGTGGAAAACGACGAAGCAGCAAAAAATGGAGGTTTTTGTGCGATTTTGTGGTTTTTTTAGGCAATCTGGCATGTTCGGACCTTTNAACGATGAAGCAGCAAAAAATGGAGGTTTTTGTGCGATTTTGTGGTTTTTTTAGGCAATCTGGCATGTTCGGACCTTTGGCGCACCATGCGCCAAATGTGGCACATCATGCACCAATCTGGCGGATCATGTGTCAGAGAGTATTTTTGCCAGATCTCGATTTTTGTGGAAATCTGCTCCACACCGCTTTACGTCAACCTCTATTTGACTCAATAAACATTTTTAAGCATAATTAAACATCGAAATAACACCAAATTTTCACAACAACACAAAACTCATATTTNGCATCATGCACCAATCTGGCGGATCATGTGCGAGAGAGTATTTTTGCCAGATCTCGATTTCTGTGGAAATCTGCTCCACACCGCTTTACGTCAACCTCTATTTGACTTAATAAACATTTTTAAGCATAATTAAACATCGAAATAACACCAAATTTTCACAACAACACAAAACTCATATTTATATACGAAATCCGCGTTATTGCAAAATAACATTTTTCAAGTCAACACATAACAAATTCAGTGTTCTAAAGTAAACCAACATCCTAACACTAAAATCTAAACATCAAACTTCAAGGCAATAAACATAAATATTACAACAATAGAAAGTAAAGGTAATCCAACATAATAAACTAAAGCAAACAATACTAGACAAAACATTCCGTGTTTAATTCAACTTCAA
Source organism: Phalaenopsis hybrid cultivar (assembly GCA_002079205.1). NCBI lineage: Eukaryota > Viridiplantae > Streptophyta > Magnoliopsida > Asparagales > Orchidaceae > Phalaenopsis > Phalaenopsis hybrid cultivar. Next base: position 18,046 of record JXCR01127746.1, read on the forward strand.
ACATCTTCTTCAGTCTCGTCCTCTTGGATATCTCCTATAGACTGGTAGTGCACATACAGATTGTAGAAGGGCCTAAAAAGAAATTCATCAGTTGAATTTTCTTCCTCAATCCACGCATGCTTCTTGAACATATGTACCAGACCATCTTCAATATGTCCTTTATGTTCAAAATGTTCCCTGAGTTTCCAATCCAAGTGATCCAACATTTCAGAAATATTCTCAATTGCATTCATAAGATTATGCACTGTCGACACTATTTTGGTTGAAGGAGTTGCCCGTTAGAAATTGTCGGTCACTGGAATCAAAATCTCATTGCCAACTTCAAAAAGACAATTTAATTTACATATATATTTAAGTTTAGAAAAATATGAAATCAAACTGATTCTATACTTTTCATAGTTTAAATGAAAGAGTATTATACCTCAAACCCTGTATCTATCACGAAGGATAAACACAAGACTTGAGGATGAGGCTCGATCAAATAAAATAAGAAAAATATGACATTCATTTGGTATGCGAAACTATTTTATTTGCCGATAAATTTTCCTATTTAATATGAAGAATTAAATAGGGTTTATATTAAGTTGGGTTCGGACAAGCTTCCTATAAGTGCAAGCCTCTATAGTTAGTTACATCTTAGATAAACGAAGTTACCTAAGAAAACTCTCGATAAAAATCAGGAAATATTATCTTTAAAGAGGTCAAAGGATAAGAATTTTCAATGAAATCGGACAAAGAGGTGTGAAATGAGAATGACTCAAATTTGAAACATTTTGTTTTTGTAATCCAAAGGAGAGAGAATTAGGGGATGTCATAGATCCGGAGGAGAACATCGGTGACTTCCCAGTTTATCCTATTGTTTGGCTTCAGTTTTGAGAAAAAAAATATTTAAATGTTTCATCCTGTCAATTTTCTTAGTTAGGGCTTACATTTGTGTAAAATGATCACACAAATAGTCTGGAAGATGAGAGGATTTATGTCTTGACGAACGACAACCTTTGAATCCTAAGATGAGTTAGGACTTAAATTGTACAACAGAGCTGTACAAAGACCTAAAGATGAGGTGAGGATTTATGTTGCATAAGCAAACAACCTCAAAATCCTATGGCTTGGTTGTTTAATTTTAAGGAAGGAAATTGATTTAGCTATAGAAGACAAGTTTTGCTGTTGAATATGGTCGTGCTGCCCAACATACTAGCTTCAAGCTCCACATCGTGGTGAGTTTAAGTTTTCTAGGGTGTCAAGTTATGATGTCAAATCAGACGACCATATGGTTGAAGTTCTTTAAATGTTATGGGCGATATTAAAGTTGATTAGAGCGACACCGGTTAGGATCCCACGGTTCCCTCGTTTCGGTACAACTATTTTCTATTGGATTCACTTAGTCTAAATAAATTTACTAAACTCAACTTAATGAGTTCCATACTTTCATTTAGACTGTGGGAAGCCTCGTTAGCAACCGTAGGTTTCCTCCTCTTACGGATTCCCGATCATCCGATAGAGACGTCTTAATTTAGTTGTAGTTATGGTTTTGTGTGATGTTTGTGATTAAATTTTGAGNCCATACTAGCTTCAAGCTCCACATCGTGACGAGTTTAAGTTTTCTAGGGTGTCAAGTTATGATGTCAAAACAGACGACCCTATGGTTGAAGTTCTTTAAATGTTATGGGCGATGTTAAAGTTGATTAGAGCGACACCGGTTAGGATCCCACTGTTCCCTCGTTTCGGTACAACTATTTTCTATTGGATTCACTTAGTCTAAATAAATTTACTAAACTCAACTTAATGAGTTTCATACTTTCATTTAGACTGTGGGAAGCCTCGTTAGCAACCGTAGGTTTCCTCCTCTTACAGATTCCCGATCATCCGATAGAGACGTCTTAATTTAGTTGTAGTTATGATTTTGTGTGATGTTTGTGATTAAATTTTGAGTTGTCTTATATTTTGAATATTGTGGAGGTGATTTTTATCTTGGTTGATTTTAATTTTTGTTTTGGGTTTTGGGTTTTGGTTTTGTGGCTATCCTAATAGTTTTAGTTTTCATGCAAGGTGACAATCTTGTTTAGAATGCAAGTTTTGTAAGCATAAAAAGTACAGTATGAAAGTACAAGAAAGACGACACTGTAAACCTATAAAAATGTACCTGACGAGTTTTCTCGTTCCACCACATGAAACTCAAAATGCTTGCGAGAGCACTTTATATAAAGTAGAAAAGTAAGGTTTTAGTGATTTACCAAACCCTAGGTCATATCTTGGCGGGTCCCTATTAATTTGATTAAGGATGATTTTTGTTAAGCAAAACATATTAAGTTTAGTAGACCCCGAGGTATCCAACAGATCTGGAGAAAGAAGCAGGTCCATGCTTCCCTCTCATTGCCTGGTGAAAAGTCTCGAGCTATTTTAAACTTATTATGTTGCTTAATAACCCGCATGTAAATACCTTTAATGATCAATTAACATTGATATTTCAATTATCCCTAGAGTAGGGTAATTATCACTTATAATTTAATTTGAGGATTATGCAGGCGAAGACCCTTAAAGGGGCAAGTTANATGTAAATACCTTTAATGATCAATTAACATTGATATTTCAATTATCCCTAAGAGTAGGGTAATTATCACTTATAATTTAATTTGAGGATTATGCAGGCGAAGACCCTTAAAGGGGCAAGTTAATGTTGTCAAGACACTTTGCCAACTTTTTAATTTGGGCTTGTAGTATTTTAAAGATGTTCAATTTTCAATTATGTTCACTTTTTTAATCCCCATTTAACCAAATTTGATTTAGCCTAGGTCCTTACTAAGTCCTTTAGACTTTTGATAGATGTCTTAGTTATATTTTGAAAGAGATTGAATTTTAAGTGATAGTGATTCATTTTTGAAAGTCATTTTAACATCAAATAGGGGTGTTAAATTAGTGAGTTATCAACACCCAAAATCATACCCCTAAGTCTAGGATCATTTAATTGACTAGACTTCCAAATTTTAATAATTTAAGGAAATTACAAATTTATCCTTTAATTGAAAGAAGTGAGATTGGTTTCTACCAATTAATAAATTATGTTTCAATCATCCAAATATGTAATTGGGATCAAAGGTTACTCATTTCCTTTTCTTGAATTAAACCTAAATGTTAATTAAAGCTAAATTGCTAAAATTACACTTTTGCCCCTAAGGCTCTAANCATTATGTTTCAATCATCCAAATATGTAATTGGGATCAAAGGTTACCCATTTCCCTTTCTTGAATTAAACCTAAATGTTAATTAAAGCTAAATTGCTAAAATTACACTTTTGCCCCTAAGGCTCTAATACTTCATAATTCATCAAATGTAATTCAAATGACTTTGGAATTTTAATCCCACCTTAATCATGAGTCAATTAAGACATCAGAGGAGAGAATGTGATTTTTCAAAGTTTAATTTAATTTACATATTTATTTTTATGCAAAAATAAGGTTTTTCAAAGAAAAATCCATAACTTGACCAAAGGCAAAGCATAATCCTTTGAAATTTTTATTGGAGGTAGACTTAGATTAAAGAACTATTGGGACAAAATTTCATGATTTATTTAATTATATTTGAATTTTAAGAATTAATTTAAGTTCTGAAGCATTTATTAACTATAAAATATTTTAAATGTGGAAAATCAAGTTTTGTATTTTTATTAAATACCTCTGAGGTCAAGGAACCCAAAGAAATAAATTTCACATTTTTATGATTTTGTTTTAAATTGTTAGAATTATTTTAGTGAAAATCCATTTTTAGCCTTTAAAAAATTATTTTAAGCTTCAAAATTCAATATCTTCTCTTAGAAAATCAGGAAAAATATTTCAATTGTATTTAAGTGCTTAGGAAATAATTTAAAATATTTTTATGAATTTTTTTTATTTTTTGTGATTTTTATCATTTTTTAATTATTTTAATATTAAAAATAGACTAAAAATGGAATTTNGTTTAAGTGCTTAGGAAATAATTTAGAATATTTTCATGAATTTTTTTATTTTTTGTGATTTTTATCATTTTTTAATTATTTTAATATTAAAAATAGACTAAAAATGGAATTTTTTATTTTAAATACCATTTTATTTTTTAAAAACTCCTCTGATCACAGAGAACTCCAAAAACTAATTTTTATAATTTTTTGAGTTATATTTTAATTATTAAAAATCATTTTAGTGTTAAAAATAACATTTAACTTGTAAAATCAATTTGAGTTATCAAATGAGCTCAAAATATTTTGAAATTTTTATTGAGAGTTCTTTGAACTTCAAATTACAGTGGAGAGTCAATATCAATTCATTTAGATCTTTATGTTTCCAAAAATTGATTTTCTTTGTGTTTTAGGGTTTGTGAAAATTAAGTGCATTTTTAATGACTTAGGTCATGAAACATTTTTAAAAGGGCATTTTTAGGAGACTCTAGTCATGGAAAATCTTCAAAAATTTTCTTGGAATTTTCTAAGCAACATGCTAATTATTATGATTAATTTATACAAATAATAGACATAAACTTAAAAAATATGGATCATTGTTTAGAGATATCTTATGCCTTTGGAAAAATCAGAGAATGTTCCCTAAGATATAGGCAACAACATGCCAAAATTTCAAGCCATGGTGAAATTTCTACATGCATGGAGAATCAAAAGACTCAAAATAGTATTTAATTAATTAAAAATAAAACATGCATCAAATTAACTTTAAACCATTTCCACATTATTTTCTTCTATTCACCGAGCAAGAGGGTATTTTTATTTTATTTTTGTGATTTTTTTACACCAAGATATGAATTTTTGAAGTTTAGAGAATTAAATAAATTAGAAAAAGCCCTATTTTCTACTTAAGTGACGCGGCGTCGCGCCAACCTACGGCGACTCCGAAGCTCCACGCGGCACACTCCCATTTGACACTACCTTCTATGCCAGCAGCCACACGTCTCGCCTTTTCATTCCGTCTCTCCATTCGGCGCGATCAGAGCCGTCCGTACGATACACGCGCGATCCAACAGCGTGTTGTCATCATCCCCGATGCCCTAGCCCGAGAACCGTTCATTTTCAAACCTTGATATCTCACTCATTTCTCAACCNTCCCATTTGACACTACCTTCTATGCCAGCAGCCACACGTCTCGCCTTTTCATTCCGTCTCTCCATTCGGTGCAATCAGAGCCGTCCGTGCGATACACGCGCGATCCAACGGCGCGTGGTCATCATCCCCGATGCCCTAGCCCGAGAACCATTCATTTTCAAACCTTGATATCTCACTCATTTCTCAACCAAATCAAGTGAAATTTGTTTCTAAATGCTCGTCTTGACTAGTGGAACATATCCATACGGTAAACATGCCATGAAACTAACCCTAATCAAATGGAGAATCAAAATAGGCTCGGGAAGTAGGGAAGTTCAATACCTTTGCTCTGAGAAGGAAAGCTTCAATCAGAGGTGCTCGACACATTCATGGAGGTCCAAGGAGGCTAGGGATTGAACCTCTTGTTGTGGTGAAAGGTCTAGGTATGAATTCAACCAAGCTCAATTTCAGGTGTTGGTCTAGAGCTATGCTAGGGGCTTTGTATGAGGGGGATTAGGTGGGGCTTCTTCTTCTTTCACCGTGGTGATGGTGTGGGTGAGTTTAATTAGAGTTTGGTGGACTGTGGAGCTATGAGGAGTTTTGTTCTAGTTTTGGTAGAAGTTTGAACTCCAAATTGAGCTTCCACAGTGGGGATCA
>JXCR01127746.1:45800-67781 GCA_002079205.1 Phalaenopsis hybrid cultivar
TATGAAGTGTAGTTTGTAAAACTATTTTCATTTCTAAAATTCAGTTTAGTTATGTCGTTAGTTTCAGTATTTTGTTAAATGTGATTTAATTAACTCTTTCTCAGCAGATTTTATATGTATTATGTACAATTTAATGTTTTAAGTCTTGTAGCATTTTGTATTAGCACCTGCAGTATTTCAGAATTAAAGTTTCAAAATCAGAACCTTCAACAGGTATGTCTTTTATTTATGTATTTAATGTTTTCTTTCACCCTTTATCTTTTAGTTCTTCATGCTAAATCTTTTGAAAATTTAAGTTTGGGGGGAAAAGAAAAAGTTCTTTTTAAAGAAAGAAACTTAATTTTATTTGTCCTCACATAACTATATTTTAAAATTTTAAATTAACATGACCTTTGTTATTAGGGGTTAACTTTAGATAACTATATTTATGTTTCTAAATATATAGTAAACTTAAGTAAAAATTTTCAATAATAAATTTTAATTTTAAAGATTAAGATATTTGGTATAAAAGAAAAAGACTATGTTTTTCTATTTTAAGTAAAGAAAATTGTATTTTTGAAATATTAAAAATCTTAAAGGTTCATGTAAGAAGAAAAGAATTAGACTTTATGAAATCTTTAAGCTAATATAAATTTGTTAAGTGAAGAAATGTGACAAGTTTTTGACTTTAAGAAGAGGATTGTGAAGTTCAAAATCATTAGACTATCCAGATATAGTAATCCTCACATATAGAAAAGAAAAGAAAACAAAATGAAAAGAAAAGAAAAGAAAAAGNAGATTGTGAAGTTCAAAATCATTAAAGGCTATCCAGATATAGTAATCCTCACATATAGAAAAGAAAAGAAAACAAAACAAAACAAAATGAAAAGAAAAGAAAAGAAAAAGGAAAGAAAAAAAAGAAAAAGAAATAAAAAGATGTGGGGAGAAGCTTGAGGTCACTTGAATCAAATTAAAAAAATTGGCTTGCTACATTTTCTAAACTTTTATTTGATTATTAGTTTATTTACTAGTAAAGTCTTATGAAGTTCTTTTTCATATGAATACTTTAAGTGACTTTAAGATGACAATTTGTAATTTTTTTGAAAAGAACAGAGAAGCAGAAATTTTGGACTTGATTACTAAATATTCTTATACCTTTAGTATTAATTGGAGTTGCTTTGAATTTTTCTTAAGTTATGCTATTATATTTAATGCACTAAGATATAGAAATCTACAAGTTAAATTCTTTACCATAAGTCATATTTTTACATAGTAGGGGAGTTACTTGAGGTCAAGTAACATGTAAGTTTGGGGGATTTTGATACACCAAAAATATATGCATTTTTAGAACCATATTTTATACTCATTTTNATATTAATTGGAGTTGCTTTGAATTTTTCTTAAGTTATGTTATTATATTTAATGCACTAAGATATAGAAATCTACAAGTAAAATTCTTTACCATAAGTCATATTTTTACATAGTAGGGGAGTTACTTGAGGTCAAGTAACCTGTAACTTTGGGGGATTTTGATACACCAAAAATATATGCATTTTTAGAACCATATTTTATACTCATTTTTTGTGATATTGCACTTTAATGGAAGGAATTTTTATGTTTTCTTGCAGGTTGTTGAATTTTACGACTTAAAGCAAAAAGAAAGCAAAAAGGAAGCAAAAAGGGTAAAATTTGGAGCAAAATTGAAGAAGTGGAAATTTTCTCAGCACAGAGAGAATGAATTTAATTACATGACACTGGCACCGACGGCGCCAATGTCGGTTCAGCCCCAATTTCTAGAAGATTCGACGAAACTGGATGCATTTTGAAGAGTTTTGGAGGCACATTTTGAAGAACCGACTCTAGGCTTTATTTGGGGCCAAAATTGATCAAAAAAGAGACTCTTCTTGATATTTCATCCCCCCCATTCAACCTTCTACACATCACACAGTCTTCCATTTTTCATTCCACAACCATTTAGAGTCCATTGTTCTTATNCTTTTGAAGAACCGACTCTAGGCTTTATTTGGGGCCAAAATTGATCAGAAAAGAGACTCTTCTTGATATTTCATCCCCTTCATTCAACCTTCTACACATCACACAGTCTTCCATTTTTCATTCCACAACCATTTAGAGTCCATTGTTCTTATAATTTAAAGTTTTGTGGTTAGATTAAGTATGAACTCTTCTCTAAGAATGTTGGAAAAGGAGAAAAGTGAGAGAAATCTTCTTCCTTCACTTTTTAGAAGAGGCTACAAGGGATTTGCTTTAAGAAAGAGTTTCAGATAATCATTATTTTTTTATTAGTGTTGTATGAATTTTCTTTTATATATGAGATTTGTGTTTTGTTCTATCTTTCGTCTGAGTAGTTTACTTTATCTTTCTCCTTACTCTGAGATATGGTGAAATGAAGTGATAATATGGATGTGCCAATATTGAAATATAAAATAAATTGTTATAATTTTTCAACTCCGAACTTAATTTACTTTTCGATTTGTCCAATTGAATTGTTAAAATATGTTGTGAAACATATAATCCGGAAAATGAACTATGAGTTCTATAACAGAGTGAGGATCATATTTGATTCCATGAAGGAGAACTTCGTTCATGGAATTAAGTACAAATAAATAGGAAAATATACTTTGTTGAGTGTAGAATTGGAGAACCATTAGGGTGACAGACTAAAATCCCCAATTCGGTCTTAGTGTTTAGAAACTAAATAGAGAGTTAGCCTTCAGGTGAAGGGAAGTGGGAGCCAGTATCCTCCTAGCCTAGCCACGAATTTAGGGACTAAACCTGGGATTAACCAATGATTTTCTATAACATTATATCAGGACGGAGAATTGAAACTGCTCCTATTTGTCACAATACATAATTGAACCATTTATCTCATCTCATTTTATCAGAACCTCATTGTAGTGAGAAAGTTGCTTTTTCACATAAGAAATCTTCATCAAATAAACATAGTTTNAGGGTCGTAAAATGGACGCAAATTTGACGATAAACCTTAAATTTCGTCGGATTTGCGTCTGATTTACGTCCAATATGTAAGATACAAAGAAGTTAAATTTTTGTAGTGTCAGTGTTTCATATAATTGCCTCTCAAATAAATAGATCTATTTATATTGCACCAAACCTCCAACTTTAGCATCATTGGATATATGCATTAATAGGTGATGCTTTAGGGGTAAAAATGCAAAGATAAATATATCTCTAGGTATCATAATATAAGTAAAATGTTTATTTAATGCTACCTTACAACAATACCATTTAAATGAGGTTAACATAGCTATTTAAAGAATAGATTAAATTCAATTTTAGGATTTAATATTTGATAAGTCAAATTACTAGATAAAGATCACAACAAGCATTGAAAAAAATTACTCATTATCCTTTATTCTAACCATCATCTTTATTCTCAAGTCAATACATCTCTTCAAATTAGATTCATAATCATTAAGCAACTTTAGTGATTTCAAACATTTATAAATTTCTCTTTATTGATGTAATGTAATATAGTGATTGGCTTTAGGCTCAAAACCTTAACACATGTGGTCTTCTAGAGATCTAAATCTATTCTATGTAGTACTCTTTTAAGTTTATTCTAATCTTCATGTTATCATTACTTTCTATCTTGACATCCATCACAGTATTAATATACTATCAAAACAATTTTTTTATATACATAACTTCAATATTATGTCTAATGAAAATATTCCTATAATATGATAAAGCATAAAAAATACTCCTCTTTATCTAACTATGATTTACACCATAATATGCAAACTCATAATAAAATAACATTAACAAATCAAGAATCCTTAGATTTGAGTTAACAATTTTCCATAACTCATTCCCACTTAACCTTGGTAGACTCATAGAATTCTCAACTTTATTCAAATAAAAAGGACTGTACCCTTATTTTTTGAATAAATACTTAGTTGGAAAGAAGAGGTATGGTAAATCTATGGTAAATTTTAAAGTAATTTTAAAAAGCAGGCAAGTTGATAATCAAAAAATGAAATTTTTTACATATTTTAAAGTAGATTTCATTGATAAATCTATGTAATATGGGTTGGTATGCTAATGCTAATTTTTTAGCAGTGCTCCATCCATATAGCATCCTATTTATAATAAAATTATTGATATTCCATATGAGTGATGCTGTTATTTTAAAGTATTACCTTCTAGAAATATCATATGAGAGCACACCATTATCCCATATAATTTTTTACTCTTAAATAAATAAATACAAAAGAACACTAATTTTTCTTTTTGAAATTGATTGTCTTGGAATAAATTATGTGAGAAATATAAATTTTTTTGCCATGTACATCTCTAGGGGTAGGTTGTAGAGGGTCATAGCCCAACATAAATAATACAAGACATACAGATTGTATGGTCGGAAACCATCAATGTATAAATCAAGTCNATTTTTTGTCATGTACATCTCTAGGGGTAGGTTGTAGAGGGTAATTATCATAGCCCAACATAAATAATACAAGACATACAGATTGTATGGTCGGAAACCATCAATGTATAAATCAAGTCCGATATTGCATGACTCATCAGTAAAATTTGGATAAGTTGAGTTGAAATATATAATTTCATGGTTTTTTATTTGATGGATGAATCAAGAAATTCATTTTGATCACTCTTTCATGGTTTCATATTATATAGTNATCCGATATTGCATGACTCATCAGTAAAATTTGGATAAGTTGAGTTGAAATATATAATTTCATGGTTTTTTTATTTGATGGATGAATCAAGAAATTCATTTTGATCACTCTTTCATGGTTTCATATTATATAGTCAGCATAATGCATTAATTCTTATAGTTTTGGAATATGTGAAATGAGTGGCACATAGAACATATGCTTGTATGAAATTTTCTTCTGATTGCATTATTTTATCTTTTATGGTTTGAATTCGGGTGCTCCACAAAATCTATATTAAGTCTCTGTTACATCATTCATATAGTATAACATGCAATCATTAGTACTATAATTTATTTTTTGTCAGTTCAAACCTTATTTAGACTCAAATTTTCATATTCTTTATAAGAATTTAAGAATAAAGTTTTCCTTTAGGTAAGCTCCAATAACAGCATTGTGAATTAATTGAAGCAATCTTGTGATATATTGTATTTAGTTTTAATTCTTAGCATTCTCACATCCATGTATAGTTTGGTGTTGTTCGTGCAACCCTTCACAATGGTCATTATATGCAATAAATAGTTCATAGAGCTTTTTTTATGCTTTGTGGCTCCTTCTTTATTACTGCTATAAATTGACCTCTTGTAATAGTGGAGATCATCTTTTCATATTTTATGCAATCATATTTATTTTATGGAGAGATCTCATCAAAGGACTAGATTGATCTTTAATATATGACCCTATTCACCATGTGAACTCTAAAAGTAGAAATTTAGTTTAAAAATCATATGAAATTAATCTAACCTAATTTCATTTAGCATTAAGTATGCTTAATTCCTGTGTCTCACACAAATATATTAGAACTTTTCCCTTAAAAGATTAATAAGAAGCTAAGATGCCACATGCACTAAGAACTCCACGCCATTTAAGAATTCATATGTTTATCTGTTTTATACCTTAATGCAACAAATTATATACTTATGATCTTTTATTGTGAATATCTATGAAATATTTATAAATGTGGGAAAGAAAACCTGTAAAAATTACAACTAATCAAGTGAAGCACAAACATAAGATTTTCTTAAGAAAAAAGAAAAAGAAAGAAAGAGAGTAAACTCTTAACAAAGTCAAGGTTAAGGTTATGGAGTCATTAAGGCAATGGTAAGTGAAAATGAAGAAGTCGCTTAGGTATTCTTGGAAGGAGAAAAGCTAGAATGCATTGTCACTATTATTCTACAATATGAAAGGAATCTGTTTAGATTCATATCAGCTGTGGAGATATAATAATTAAAATAATAAAGCCTGAAAAGCAATTAGAAAGGATAAATTCTTGGGAATTAAACCTGATTCAAGTTTTTTAGAAAAATTAAAACGCTCGATAAATAATGTGAATTTGATATACTATTACATTTGGATTGGTAAATAGTCTAAAAATAATTAGAAAGGATATTAATGCACTGGAAGTCCTCCTAATTAAATTTTTTAGTCACTTATTAATGGTGATTAAATGGGCAAAATTAGAACTAAATGGTTTCCGAACATTAGGTCTGACTCAATGGTTTTGTCAATAAAACCCCAAAATTCCAATTAGGTTGAAGAAGAGACAATTTTTTTAGGTTAACTAGTACTGGTGATATGATCAGGTCATAACTGAACTAGTCAAAACGACCATTCTAATCCAAATGAAATAGTATTATGTTTGTTGTAATATTAGTGTGTTTATGGTTTATGGTCTAACAAGATATGGGGATAATATCTATGAAATATTTATAAATGTGAGAAAAAAAAACCTGTAAAAATTACAACTAATCAAGAGAAGCACACACATAAGATTTTTTTATGATAAAACAAAAAGAAAGAAAGAAAGTAAACCCTTAACAAAGTCAAGGTTAAGGTTCTGGAGTCATTAAGGCAATGGTAAGTGAAAATGAAGAAGTCGCTTAGGTATTCGTGGAAGGGGAAAAGCTAAAATGCATTGTCACCATTATTATACAATAAGAAAGGAAGTTGTTTGGATTCATATCAGCTGTGAAGATATAATAGTTAAGAGAATAAAGTCTGAAAAGCAATTAGAAAGGATAAATTATTGGGAATTCAACCTAATTCAAGTTTTTAGAAAAATTAAAACCTTCTATAAATAATGTGAATTTGATATACTATTACATTTGGATTGGTAAATAGTCTAAAAATAATTAGAAAGGATTTTAATGCACTTGAGAGACCACCTAATTCAAAATTTTAGTCACTTATTGATGGTGATTAAACGGGCAAAATTAGAACTTAATGGTTTCCAAAAATTAGGTCTGACTCAATGGTTTTGTCAATGAAACGCCCAAATTCCAATCAGGTTGAAGAAGAGACAATTTTTTTAGGTTTACTAGCGCTGGTCATATGATCGGGTCATAATAGAACTAGTCAAAATGGTAATTCTAATCCAAATGAAGTAGTCTTATGCTTGTTGTAATATTAGTGTGTTTATGGTTTATGGGCTAACAAGATATGGGGATAATATCTATGAAATATTTATAAATGTGAGAAAGAAAACCTGTAAAAATTACAACTAATCAAGAGAAGCACACACATAAGATTTTTTTAAGATAAAACAAAAAGAAAGAAAGAAAGTAAACCCTTAACAAAGGCAAGGTTAAGGTTATGGAGTCATTAAGGTAATGGTAAGTGAAAATGAAGAAGTCTCTTAGGTATTCTTGGAAGGGGAAAAGCTAGAATGCATAGTCACTATTATTCTACAATATGAAAGGAATCTGTTTGGATTCATATCAGTTGTGGACATATAATAGTTAAAAGAATAAAGCCTGAAAAGCAATTAGAAAGGATAAATTCTCGAGAATTCAACCTAATTTAAATTTTTTTAGAAAAATTAAAACCCTCGATAAACAATGTGAATTTGATATACTATTACATTTGGATTGGTAAATAGTCTAAAAATAATTAGAAATGATATTAATGCACTTCGGAGACCTCCTAATTCAAATTTTTAGTCACTTATTAATGGTGATTAAACGGGCAAAATTAGAACTTAATGGTTTCCAAAAATTAGGTCTAACTCAATGTTTTTGCAAATAAAAATCTCAAATTCCAATCATTGAAGAAGAGACAGTTTTTTAGGTTTACTAACACCGCTCATATGACCAGGTCATAACCGAACTAGTCAAAACAACCCGTCAAACCCAATTGGAGCAATCTTATGCTTGTTGTAATATTAGTGTGTTTACGGTTTATGGGCTAACAAGATATCGGGATAATATATATCAAATCTCTCATGCTTGCATCTTACAAGTACCCTTGATCCCACCCTTGTTATTGGTTCTTTGAACTTTGACTTTCATCAAAATTAATAATAAAATTTTCACTTTATATTAATTATCTCTTTAATTGGTGTTTTGTTTTATCCCTAAATGTATGAGTTTTGGACAAGTGTAATTTATTTACACAGCTGTAATTGCCATAAATAAAAGAAATATAATAATTAAATTTAATATAATTGCAATATATTTCAATATTAAAAAAAATAATTTAAAATCATCAATAAATGGCAATGTGAATTAGATAAGGATATTAAAAATTGGGCTAACTATGAATAAAGAATTAATTGAACAGTTGAGTTTATCTCTTGGTCAAAAATCTAAATTTGATGGTATGTTAATAAATATAATTATATTTTATTTGAGTATCATATAATAAACTAAATAATTGGGAGTTGATTTGGTATTGTAGATTGCGTATAAAAGTCCAAATGGTAGCCTCGCCCGGATGAAAAAATATTACATCAGGACTTCGCACGTAGATTTACGTGCGGAGTCGAATGAAATCACGCCACGTAGAAACAAAATTTATGCCCAATAACACAAGAGAATATTCATCCCGTGTTATTCAGATATTATTGGGTGTTATTCAGTTGTTATTGTGTGTTATTCAAGTATTATTGACGTGTTATTGTGTTATTATAATACCGAGGATATTCCCAGAACACAATAACACTTGAATAACATACAATAACACCTGAATAACACAGAATAACACGAGGGGATTATTCTCTTGTGTTATCGGGTCGATCACCTCCACGACGTGATTTCATTGGACTCCGCACGTAACTCTATGTGCGGAGTCCTGATGTAATATTTTTTTCACCCGAAAGCAAGTAGACAAAGAAGACACACGTTACAACTTCAAGAAGTAATTATTTTTTTCTCTCTAGCCCCAATAAGAATAATAATAATAATAATAATAATAATAATAATAATAATAATAATAACAATAATTAGTATTATTAGTAATTGTAATGAATAGTATGATTTATTTATTTATTAATTAAGAAACTAGAAATTATAAAATTGGCACTAGCTAAGAGTGGAATATCATAAGAATTGGCCAAAATATATTATCATGCTGCTCTCTCAAGTTAATTGCTGACACGCATACCACTAAAATAATTAATATCACATATAAATAATAATAATATTATTTTTAAAAATTAAATATGCATTTTTATGGACAGATTTACAACTCCAAATGCTATACATGAGATATAATATAAATCATAATGACAAATATAATCTCCCCTAAGATTTTCCCTCCTAACTAGCCTTTCCAGCCCTTTAAGAAGAAATCATGCTCAAACTTGGCTTCAGTTCGTTTCAAGCTTTTGAAACGTTGCTCGAGTTCATTTTATTTGAATTTATTATTATTCAAGGTAGATTAATGAGATTATTACACATATAATTGAAAAAAATTGTCGGAGGTCGACGACAATAGGCGGTGGTCGACAACGATTTGCAGAGGTTAACGGTGGTCGACGATAATCAGAGGTGGTCATCGGTGGTCCGCGGTAGTTAACGGCGCTAGGCGATGGTCACTGAAAGTTGGTGGTGGTCGACGATGGTTGGCGAAGGTCAACGAGAGTCGACGACAATCAGCAGTGGTCAACGATGGTCTGCGGTGGCGTTGAACTGCAGCTCCTCTTGAAGGCCTCAGGCTCTCTCTCTATGGGAAGCTCCTCCTCTTGAGAGGGGTGTGACTCTATTTATAGTGTTCTGCATGCAATTAATGTAGGAATATGAACAATTTTGATCGGACGGACTGAAATGCTTCCTCAATCAAACAAAGTTTAATGGACATTTGGAAGCCTTAATGAAGTTGGAATTGAGTGATCTTGTTCTTGTTGAATTCGTCTTGTTGAGACGCTCGATTCAACCATGAACTTGTCAAATTCAACATCTGTTTGACCTTCCAAATGTGTCCGGAAATCTCTAAAGAGTGGTTTAATGACTTGATCTGAGCTTGATTTGACTCATATTGGACTGACATTGATATCATTAGCTCTTTCTCATTAAGTTGGTCAGTTTGACTATAAGTTTGCTGAAATCGGAGCTCTGGACGACTTTTTATCAAGATTTAAATGTTTCTTGCTCAAAATATCATTTCGAGATCCGTGTCATGCCTCGATATTCATGCAAGATGATGAAAATTTATTGGTGGTGTATCATGTTTAAATGCTCTGTACCTCCTTCGAGTACCATATGATATCTACAAATTTCAAAACTGTAAGCATCATTTGAATATTTAAAGAACATTAACAATGTATTTTTTTCCCGATGAAGTGTTAAATGCATGAAAACTGGTGTTAAGTTTGTGTGGAGCCGAAGCACATTAGTAGGGTTGTCGGCGCCTATGCGTTGGCTTATGGGCGCTTAGGTATCCACAGATGGGCGATTCATAGAGGAACCAGCGCATATAGGCGCATATGCGCCCACTTATAAATGGGTGTTGCTTTGATACAGTAAGGTTGGCGCTTATGAGCCAATCTTTGGCCGCCTAAGCACCCACCCTATATGCTCAATGTAGAGAGCATTGCACTTAGATTCAAAGCTGGGCGCCTAAACGTCATGAATAGTTTGTCCAGTTTTCAATGGTGTAAATATTATTTCTTTTGGTTTTCTTCGACAAGCATCCTGCGGAAGGTGAAAAGAATTGAAAATGTAAATTTTGGTAATTCGGCTTGATTCTTGGAACGAAATGGAAAAATAATATTGTGGAGTGTGTCCTGTAAGTGTCATTGTGTGATACTTATTGAAGTAAGTCATGTTCCAAGTTTGAAGAGAAATCTTATCTCAGTGAGCCAACGAGCAAAGTCGGGACTTGTGAGAACTTTCACAGGTGATTTGTGAAAAGTGACCAGGGGGCAATAAGGATGGCAAGGGGCAACATTAAAGACTCCCTTTATCTGATCAATGAAATGGCGGATTTCATTGATGAGGCTGGAACAAGGGTGGAAGCAGGTCTATGGCACCGTAGGCTTGGTCATATGAGCGAGAAANGATTTCATTGGACTCCGCACGTAACTCTATGTGCGGAGTCCTGATGTAATATTTTTTTCACCCGAAAGCAAGTAGACAAAGAAGACACACGTTACAACTTCAAGAAGTAATTATTTTTTTCTCTCTAGCCCCAATAAGAATAATAATAATAATAATAATAATAATAATAATAATAATAATAATAATTAGTATTATTAGTATTATTGTAATTAATAGTATGATTTATTTATTTATTAATTAAGAAACTAGAAATTATACAATTGGCACTAGCTAAGAGTGGAATATCATAAGAATTGGCCAAAATATATTATCATGCTGCTCTCTCAAGTTAATTGCTGACACGCATACCACTAAAATAATTAATATCACATATAAATAATAATAATATTATTTTTAAAAATTAAATATGCATTTTTATGGACAGATTTACAACTCCAAATGCTATACATGAGATATAATATAAATCATAATGACAAATATAATCTCCCCTAAGATTTTCCCTCCTAACTAGCCTTTCCAGCCCTTTAAGAAGAAATCATGTTCAAACTTGGCTTCAGTTCGTTTCAAGCTTTTGAAACGTTGCTCGAGTTCATTTTATTTGAATTTATTATTATTCAAGGTAGATTAATGAGATTATTACACATATAATTGAAAAAAATTGTCGGAGGTCGACGACAATAGGCGGTGGTCGACAACGATTTGCAGAGGTTAACGGTGGTCGACGATAATCAGAGGTGGTCATCGGTGGTCCGCGGTAGTTAACGGCGATAGGCGATGGTCACTGAAAGTTGGTGGTCGTCGACGATGGTTGGCGAAGGTCAACGAGGGTCGACGACAATCAGCAGTGGTCAACGATGGTCTGCGGTGGTGTTGAACTGCAGCTCCTCTTGAAGGCCTCAGGCTCTCTCTCTATGGGAAGCTCCTCCTCTTGAGAGGGGTGTGACTCTATTTATAGTGTTCTGCATGCAATTAATGTAGGAATATGAACAATTTTGATCGGACGGACTGAAATGCTTCCTCAATCAAANTAATAGGCGGTGGTCGATGAAAGTCAGCGGTGGTCGACAACGATTTGCAGAGGTCAACGGTGGTCGACGATAATCAGAGGTGGTCATCGGTGGTCCGCGGTAGTTAACGGCGCTAGGCGATGGTCACTGAAAGTTGGTGGTGGTCGACGATGGTTGGCGAAGGTCAACGAGAGTCGACGACAATCAGCAGTGGTCAACGATGGTCTGCGGTGGCGTTGAACTGCAGCTCCTCTTGAAGGCCTCAGGCTCTCTCTCTATGGGCTTAAGCTCCTCCTCTTGAGAGGGGTGTGACTCTATTTATACTGTTCTGCATGCAATTAATGTAGGAATATGAACAATTTTGATCGGACGGACTGAAATGCTTCCTCAATCAAACAAAGTTTAATGGACATTTGGAAGCCTTAATGAAGTTGGAATTGAGTGATCTTGTTCTTGTTGAATTCGTCTTGTTGAGACGCTCGATTCAACCATGAACTTGTCAAATTCAACATCTGTTTGACCTTCCAAATGTGTCCGGAAATCTTCAAAGAGTGGTTTAATGACTTGATCTGAGCTTGATTTGACTCATATTGGACTGACTTTGATATCATTAGCTCTTTCTCATTAAGCTGGTCAGTTTGACTATAAGTTTGCTGAAATCGGAGCTCTCGACGACTTTTTATCAAGATTTAAATGTTTCTTGCTCAAAATATCATTTCGAGATTCGTGTCATGTCTCGATATTCGTGCAAGATGATGAAAATTTATTGGTGGTGTATCATGTTTAAATGCTCTGTACCTCCTTCGAGTACCATATGATATCTACAAATTTCAAAACTGTAAGCATCATTTGAATATTTAAAGAACATTAACAATGTATTTTTTTCCCGATGAAGTATTAAATGCATGAAAACTGGTGTTAAGTTTGTGTGGAGCCGAAGCACATTAGTAGGGTTTTCGGCGCCTATGCATCGGCTTATGGGCGCTTAGGTACCCACAGATGGGAGATTCATAGAGGAACCAGCGCATATAGGCGCATATGCGCCCACTTATAACTGGGTGTTGCTTTGATACAGTAAGGTTGGCGCTTATGAGCTAATCTTTGGCCGCCTAAGCACCCACCCTATATGCTCAATGTAGAGAGCATTGCACTTAGATTCAAAGCTGGGNCTAAAGAGTGGTTTAATGACTTGATCTGAGCTTGATTTGACTCATATTGGACTGACATTGATATCATTAGCTCTTTCTCATTAAGTTGGTCAGTTTGACTATAAGTTTGCTGAAATCGGAGCTCTGGACGACTTTTTATCAAGATTTAAATGTTTCTTGCTCAAAATATCATTTCGAGATCCGTGTCATGCCTCGATATTCATGCAAGATGATGAAAATTTATTGGTGGTGTATCATGTTTAAATGCTCTGTACCTCCTTCGAGTACCATATGATATCTACAAATTTCAAAACTGTAAGCATCATTTGAATATTTAAAGAACATTAACAATGTATTTTTTTCCCGATGAAGTGTTAAATGCATGAAAACTGGTGTTAAGTTTGTGTGGAGCCGAAGCACATTAGTAGGGTTGTCGGCGCCTATGCGTTGGCTTATGGGCGCTTAGGTATCCACAGATGGGCGATTCATAGAGGAACCAGCGCATATAGGCGCATATGCGCCCACTTATAAATGGGTGTTGCTTTGATACAGTAAGGTTGGCGCTTATGAGCCAATCTTTGGCCGCCTAAGCACCCACCCTATATGCTCAATGTAGAGAGCATTGCACTTAGATTCAAAGCTGGGCGCCTAAACGTCATGAATAGTTTGTCCAGTTTTCAATGGTGTAAATATTATTTCTTTTGGTTTTCTTCGACAAGCATCCTGCGGAAGGTGAAAAGAATTGAAAATGTAAATTTTGGTAATTCGGCTTGATTCTTGGATCGAAATGGAAAAAGAAGATTGTGGAGTGTATCCTGTAAGTGTCATTGTGTGATACTTATTGAAGTAAGTCATGTTCCAAGTTTGAAGAGAAATCTTATCTCAGTGAGCCAACGAGCAAAGTCGGGACTTGTGAGAACTTTCACAGGTGATTTGTGAAAAGTGACCAGGGGGCAATAAGGATGGCAAGGGGCAACATTAAAGACTCCATTTATCTGATCAATGAAATGGCTGATTCATTGATGAGGCTGGAACAAGGGTGGAAGCAGGTCTATGGCACCGTAGGCTTGGTCATATGAGCGAGAAAGGTATGAAGTCCTTACTTTCAAAAAATAAGCTTCAAGGTTTGAATTCAGTTGTTATGGATTCTGGGAAGATTGTATTCATAGCAAGCAGAAGAAAGATTCTTTTTCTAAGAGCGAGATAGTGGTGAAATCAAAGAAACTAAAGTTAGTGCATACTATTGTATGTGGTCTTATTCTAGTTCAGTTCATTGAAGGCTCTTGCTATTTTGTCACATTTTTTAATAATCACATGAAAAATGTATGGATTTATTTTTTAAAGCAAAAATCAAATGTATTTGAAGTCTTTAAGACGTGGAAGACCATGATAGAAAATAAGACAAGATTGAAGCTGAAGAGCCTCAAATCAGATAAAGGCGGCAAGTAACGTGATCAAAGCCCGCTTTAACCGGTCAAATCCCGAATAAGCCTAAGCCACACTAAGGTCGGCCCACCCAATGCTCGGGTCTAACTTTGACCTATGTAACCAACTTTAACCTACATGCTCACAGCTCTGCAACTTCCTACTATGTTCTTTGTGTTGGGGCGGGATCTAGATATACACAAGTTGTGGTGGTATATAAATTAAAGTAGAAGAACGGTCTTTGAAGCGAAAAATAGAATGAGAAAAATCACAGCAGAAAAGAGTAGCACAACAGAACACACATATTTACGTTGTTCGGCAAATTACCTACGTCCACGGAGTTGTAGAAGATTTTAATACTTGAGAAATTTACATCAGTCGATCACCTCAACTTACAATAGGAATCTCTCACTCTCACTTCATTGCTCTCTCTTCTTCTCTCTCTGTTCTTCTCTCTCTACACCGAGATACACCGAATAAACTCTACATCGAGATACACCGAAGAAGACAAACTTATAAGAGAAATAAACCCAATTTATATTCTGCCACAGCCAATAAGAATAAACATAAGGAGAACAATCTTCTTATTCTTCCTTCTTCTTTCTTCTGCCGCAAGAAACTACTGCTTGCACTTCTCTTCCTCTGCCCTGAGGAAACCTTCCTCTATCCCGAGGAAACCGAAGAAGAACTCAAACCGTGACTTCTAAACTTCAAGGAAAGTCGTTCGAAGTCTTTTTATCGCGAGAATGAAGCCGGAGACGTCACGACTATTCGCGATCAGACGAAGCTTCGCGCGTGCGGAAACAGTTCCGCGATCGAGCGGGACTTTCGTGACAAAGGGAGCGGGCCAAAGCGAAGCTTCACTTCTGGACAGAGCGGTTCGCGAATCACTGGCGAAAGCGGTAGTCTGAAGCGAGAGAAGAAGGCGTGGATCGGGCTCCAACTTAACACTTTGCGGCCCGCTGACGCTCCTGAAGCAACGATCGACAACTCACACGTCAAACTACTACCATGACTTTCAATTATGGTCTACACGGCAAGTTGACGTTGCAACCACCGTCTATAAAATTTACAACCGACTACTTCCTCCATAGCAATCGACTAGGGTCCTTGCAGCCTTCTATCACCGAAAATCTACATTTATTATGACCAAGTTATGATTATTATCAATGAATTATTATTGTACATTTACAATGATCAACTTTGTAATCTCATCTTTCCCAATTCAGAAGAAGAAGAGTAAACTTTTGTACTTCTCATTTATGGTGACTCATTTTAACTAGTCTAGACCCTATGATTTTTTTTTTTTTTTAACATTTTTCAGGTAAAAAATTAGGGTGACTCATTCTTCTGTTTCTCATTTTCTAAGGTTATACTAAACATTTGTAGAATATTAAAATAATAAATTATCACCACCATGGGTGCCTTCATGAGCCCATTTGCCTCTTTCAAATCATAACCACACAAAAAAATTATTTTCTTTCAGGACTACAGGTGGCACATCAACGCTGAAAAACAGATCAATTAACATAAATTACTCCTAACGCGCAATACTCTACTAATTTACCACTTGGAATAAATATAACAAACTCAAATTTTAGTGCATTCATCCCTAAACTAGTATTAAAATGATCCAGCAAGATTTTTCAGTGCTATAAAAATGGGAACAGACCCCATCTTCAGGCTACCAATTTCTCTGACAGCGTTCAGAAATCCACCATGCTTCCTCTGTTATTCACATCATGTCTTCTTCTACTTCCTTTTCTTCTCCACCTCTTCAGATTTCCCACTGGTCTGAGCAGAAGAAGAAGAAGAAGCCATAACCTCCCACCCGGCCCCAAACCCCTCCCCATACTCGGCAACCTTCTCAATCTCAGCCATCTCCCCCACATCTCCCTCCTCCATCTCTCCAAACAGTACGGCCCTCTCATGTACCTAAAGCTCGGCCAGATGCCCACCATCATCGCCTCCTCCAAAGAAACCGCCTTTGAGATTCTCAAAGCCCAAGATCTCATCTTTTGCACCCGCCCTGAATCCATCGTCTTCTCCAAGTTCTCCTACGGCGGCCTCGGCATGGCCTTTTCAGATTTCAACGACCACTGGAAGAAGCTTCGGATGCTATTCAAAGACGAGGTCTTCAGCACTAAAAAAATCCAATTTTTTCGCAGAATCAGGGTGGAGGAAGTGGGGACATTTATGGACACCATAAGACGAATTTCTCAAAGTGGAAAGCCCATAAATTTCTCCGACATGGCGCTCTGCCTCTACAACAACATCATATACAGAGAAGCGTTTGGGAAGAGGTTATCTGCTGAGGGAGAGTGCGGGGCGAGTCCTCACCATGATTTGATCATGATGGTCGTAACTTTCATGGGCGGGTTTACTGTATCGGACTTCTTTCCTTCGTTCTGGTGGGCTGATTTTCTCACTGGGAGCAGGGCGAAGCTTGAGAGATGTTTCAGGGTGATGGATGGGATGGTGGAGAAGGAAATTGAAGAGAGGTTGTTTACCATTGAAAGGGGTGGTAGGAGCCCATATCCAGACATTCTCGATTCCCTTCTTCTCTGTCAAGTTCAGAAGAATCCATTGCTAGGATTCCTGCTTTCCAGAAACGACGTCAAGGCTCTTCTTCTGGTACACAAAAATTCATAAAAATACATAATGATCAAAATCTATAAATTCATAATTTTCACGTACCCATAAATGACATATACATAATTATATTCATGATCGTAAAATTCAATCTTAAGAGATGAAATTTCTCTCTATAATTATTATAACTTTATATAATTTCTGATGGATAGAAATATATATTTCTTTTTTGAGAGAGGACAGACTTAACTCTTATTTATAAGAGAAAAGATAAGTTTTTTGGGAAGAAACACAACATTTTTATTAATTATTCATTATTATCCATCTTCCATTATGGTGATTATTGACCAATAAGATTTAAGAAGATTTAATTTATTAATTAAAGCAAAAAGATATGATGTATATTGAGAAGAGACATGACTTTCTATTTAAGATAATTTAATTTATTAATTAAAACAAAATGGTGTCGTGTTTNCGTCAAGGCTCTTCTTCTGGTACACAACTAATTCTCGTAAAATTCATAAAAATACATAATGATCAAAATGTATAAATTCATAATTTTTAAGTACCCATAAATGACATATACATAATTATATTCATGATCGTAAAATTCAATCTTAAGAGATGAAATTTCTCTCTATAATTATTATAACTTTATATAATTTCTGATGGATAGAAATATATATTTCTTTTTTGAGAGAGGATAGACTTAACTCTTATTTATAAGAGAAAAGATAAGTTTTTTGGGAAGAAACACAACATTTCTATTAATTATTCATTATTATCCATCTTCCATTATGATGATTATTGACCAATAAGATTTAAGAAGATTTAATTTATTAATTAAAGCGAAAAGATATGATGTCTATTGAGAAGAGACATGACTTTCTATTTAAGATAATTTAATTTATTAATTAAAACAAAATGGTGCCGTGTTTATTGAGAAGAAACATGTCTATTTTCTTTTAATTAATTAACTAAAATGAATGACAATATTTCACGTAAATTTATAAATAAATGTTTGTATAATCTCAGGATATGTTCGTCGGAGGAACCATGACCGCAACACTAACAGTGGTTTGGGGAATGGCTGAGCTCATGAGGAACAGAGAGGCCATGAAGAAGGCGCAGGATGAGGTCCGACGAGTCGTTGGAAACAAAGGAAAAGTAGAAGAAGATGACTTGAAGCAACTCCACTATCTCAAACTGGTGCTGAAAGAGACGTTAAGATTGCATCCTGCTGCTGCTCTGCTGGCTCGTGAATGCATGAAGGATACAAAAATCAACGGTTATGATATTCCGGCGAAGACCAGAGTCATGGTTAACGTTTCGTGTATAAGTAAAGATCCGGAGTGGTGGCCGGCGGATCCGGAGATCTTCAGGCCGGAGAGGTTTGAGAACAGCTCCGTTGACTACAAAGGGAATTGCTTGGAATACACGCCATTTGGCGCAGGACGAAGAATTTGTCCTGGATTTGCGCTTGGCATGGCCTGCGTGGAGCTTGGATTAGCTAATGTTCTTTATTGTTTCGACTGGAATCTGCCCGAGGGGATGGAAGCGGGAGATATTGACATGACGGAGCATTTCGGGATCGGTGTTACGAAGAAGACGCCGCTTATGTTAATGGCGAAGCCGGTGAATTTTGAAGGTTGGATTTGATTATCTATCCCAATCTCCGGTGGAGATTGGTTCAAGTCGATTGGCTGATGTTATATATTTTAAGATTATTTTCTTGTATGCCTATAATTGTAAAGGTTTAATAAAATTGATTAGCTTGATTTGATGCATTATACTCATGAGGTGGATGTAAATCTGACTTTGAATTTTATGTAAAAAAATATCTACTATTAATTAACCAATTTCAGNTTATAATTGTAAAGGTTTAATAAAATTGATTAGCTTGATTTGATGCATTATCGTCATGAGGTGGATGTAAATCTGACTTTGAATTTTATGTAAAAAAATATCTACTATTAATTAACCAATTTCAGGTACTCTTTCAGTTTAACATGACTTAGGGTGTGTTTGGGGCAGCTTATTTGGTGCGCTAGCATTTTGAGAACGCACATGATTTGTCTGGCTAATAGCTTATGCGTTTTCAAAACGCTAAAAACAGCGTTTTTCACACCGCACATATCTAGATGTGATGATAACTTTCTGACTGCGGTATGACTTTTTCAAAAATAAAAATAAAAATTTGTAATAGTCACCGTACATAACTTATCAACATATTATTTTTAATCAGCTTATCAGCAGATTATTCAATAAGCTACATCCCCAAACAGACCCTTAAATTTTAATGAAATTTAACATGTATGGACAACGGATGTGATACATCATATGCGGTTTTTTTAATCTCTTCTCGTTTCATCGATGTATCGTGTTCGTTGTCTGAACATAACTTAACATCTGAGCTGANTTGGCTAATAGCTTATGCGTTTTCAAAACGCTAAAAACAGTGTTTTTCACACCGCACATATCTAGATGTGATGATAACTTTCTGACTGCGGTATGACTTTTTCGAAAATAAAAATAAAAATTTGTAATAGTCACCGTACATAACTTATCAACATATTATTTTTAATCAGTTTATCAGTAGATTATTCAATAAGCTACATCCCCAAACAGACCCTTAAATTTAAATGAAATTTAGCATGTATGGACAACGGATGTGATACATCAAATGCGCTTTTTTTAATCTCTTCTCGTTTCATCGATGTATCGTGTTCGTTGTCTGAACATAACTTAACATCTGAGCTGAGGATGAAATACTTTTCGTATCATTTAAGCGATCAATTGCCCTCCTCAAAATTTGAGAATTTATTAGTATAAGATACAATTTAGAGCATATTAAGATTAAAGCCGAACCTANCGAGCTGGGGATGAAATACTTTTCGTATCATTTAAGCGATCATTGCCCCTCCTCAAAATTTGAGAATTTATTAGTATAAGATACAATTTAGAGCATATTAAGATTAAAGCCGAACCTAGCTTATTAAGGCTCTAATTAAGTATATATAAATATAAAACTAACTAATCTAATATTTTAATTTCTTTTTAAACAGATTTTATTATTTATTTTAACTGCATAACTGATATAAAAAGTCAACTGCATGCACAGTCATGCATTTTGCTTACAGACAAAGTCAGACATTTCCTTATTTAAACTATTGCAAAATTTACATAAAACCCACTCAGTTCTTATGAATTTACAAATATAACACCTAAAATTCAAATTTTACATACATAACACCTTATTTATGCATTAAAAAATGCATTTTAATTTTTGAAAATTAAAATAGTGGTATAAAAAAATTAAAATAATAATATTTTTGATATGATATGAAAAATTTGAGTGGTATAAATATAAAAAGGAAATTTTATATGTTAGATGTGTATATACATATGAATTGGGTGGTATGTATGTAAATGCCCCTATATTTAAGAAAGAAAATTTAATTTATTTTTTGTATAATCCTAATATATTTTTGTATTAAAAAGTTTATAACTTTTTTTTTTATTTGAGCTAACCAAAATAGAAAATAAAAATATGAGAGAAAACTATCGTTTAATTTAATTTTGTATTTTCAAAATAGAAAAATAATCCTAATATATTTTTGTATTAAAATATTATTTAATTTATCAATCATAATAAAACTCACATTTTAATTTTGAATGTTGTGCTATTTTTCAANTGTTTAATTTAATTTTGTATTTTCAAAATAGAAAAATAATCCTAATATATTTTTGTGTTAAAATATTATTTAATTTATCAATCATAATAAAACTCACATTTTAATTTTGAATGTTGTGCTATTTTTCAANGTATAATCCTAATATATTTTTGTATTAAAAAGTTTATAACTTTTTTTTTTATTTGAGCTAACCAAAATAGAAAATAAAAATATGAGAGAAAACTATTGTTTAATTTAATTTTGTATTTTCAAAATAGAAAAATAATCCTAATATATTTTTGTATTAAAATATTATTTAATTTATCAATCATAATAAAACTCACATTTTAATTTTGAATGTTGTGCTATTTTTCAATTAATTTATTTTTTATAATAAGTTTGTCCACCTGAAAAAAGAGCCTGATTCCGCCCCTCTTTATAGATTTGAAACCGACTATCAATTTATAAAAATTGGAAAGCATGTTGGAGATATGGAGTACATGTGGAATGTTATATAATTATTATTATTGTTATTATTATTATTTCATAACAAACGACTCAAAAGACATGACGAAAAAGAACAATGAGACCCTGAACCCATGGAGGAAGATGCTACTGAATTTGAATTTTCAATTCTAGGATATACACCTGGAGAAGTATACTCTTAGGGGTAGAAAACCTCGATCCTGAAGAAGAAGTAGTAGAAAGGATGATCTTCGCACCAAGTCCATATGCATTAGCTCTTGACCTCACAGTGTCAGAGGAACCAACTGAAAGACAAATCATTTCTGAAGAGGAGCCGAGACACATCTAGACAATTAGACAACATTATTTTGAACATTTTAAGAATATCGATAGCTGAAGGGTCAATATACACTAAGGCATATAGTTAGTCACCATAGTATTTGATAAAGATGAACAAGTTATCATGTGATGGAGGCGCGTGACAAGGGATAAGCTGGACAATTAGAAAAAAAGGACATATTTAGAGCCTAGCCGTTGGAAAGGCGGAAAAAGGTGAATTACAACACAATATGGATGTTGTTATAATTATGTTGAAGACAGAGAGGAGAATCCCCCAGGAATTTTACAACATAAACAGGTGGATTTGATGTCTGCCCTAATCATTGCAATTATTGAACGATTGATAGCATGGAACATAATGT
>JXCR01127746.1:75426-89746 GCA_002079205.1 Phalaenopsis hybrid cultivar
AGGTTTAATCCATTTTAAGCCTTACTCAAATTAGGCTTAAACCGAACCTAAACCTCAATTAGGACTAACCCTATATAGACCTAATTAACCTAATTAAGTTTTACTTACATTAGACTTAATTAACCCTTAAACCTCAATTAGGTCTAACCCTAATTAGACCTAATTAAGCCTTACTTACATTAGTCTTAATTAATCCTTAAACCTCAATTGGGTCTAACCCTAATTTGACCTAATTAAACTAATTAAGCCTTACTTACATTAGGCTTAATTAACGTTTAAACCTAAATTAGATCTAATTCTAATTAAACCTAATAAAACTTTTCAGCCCTACCTAAATTAGGTTTAATTAATCTTTAAAACTTAATTAAGTCTAACCCTAATTAGACTTAATTAAATCTTAAGCTTTACTTACATTTTGCTTAAGTATACCTTAAACCTTAATTGAGTCTAACCCTAATTAGACATAGGTTGTGTTTGGCGCAGCTTATTTGCCGCATCTGCATTTTCAAAACGCCGCCATGATTTTTTTTTTCAGCGTGTATAGTAAGTTTTGCGATAAGCTGTTTTCATTTTATATTAAACGTCTGTCGTGTGTTCCATCCTACGACCCGCGTTCAAAGAAGAGTGTTTACGCCTCTACCCTTCCGTGCCCTCTCGCGCATCCCTCATCCCGAGCCGATCCTCTCCTCTGTTGGCTTCGATCGCTCTAAAAACTCCCCTCTCACAGCGAAGCATAGATGGGACTAGCGGCTAGTGACGAAAATGGAGTCCGCGAGACTTGCGGATTTACGCATGGAACANGAGTTTTGCGATAAGCTGTTTTCATTTTATATTAAACGCCTGTCGTGTGTTCCATCCTACGACCCGCGTTCGAAGAAGAGTGTTTACGCCTCTACCCTTTCGCGCCCTCTCGCGCATCCCTCATCCCGAGCCGATCCTCTCCTCTGCTGGCTTCGATCGCTCTAAAAACTCCCCTCTCACAGTGAAGCATAGATGGGACTAGCGGCTAGTGACGAAAATGGAGTCCGCGAGACTTGCGGATTTACGCATGGAACATGCTTTTCTTTTTCCTTCCTCCTTTCCTCCAATACAGAACAACTCCTCTATTTACTATTATCTATTTTGGGTGTTCCTGTAAGGGTAGAGAGATGGGCAAGCAAATTCAACGACCGGTCGGTGAAGTGAGTGTCGACGATGTGGTGGAGATGCTGCGTGAGAGCTTTTCGTCAGGGAAGACGAGGTGCTATGAGTGGAGGGAGGCTCAGTTGAAGAGCAACATGAGGATGANCGGGTGTTCCTGTAAGGGTAGAGAGATGGGCAAGCAAATTCAACGATCGGTCGGTGAAGTGAGCGTCGACGATGTGGTGGAGATGCTGCGTAAGAGCTTTTCGTCAGGGAAGACGAGGTGCTATGAGTGGAGGGAGGCTCAGTTGAAGAGCAACATGAGGATGATCGACGAAAAGAGGAAAACAATATCTAAGCATTGGATGAAGCCTAAGAAGGTAACGGGCTCTGGGTTAGGGCTAGCGTTTTTTAATAAGAGAGAAATTGTTTATATGTTTTCTCCTTTTTATCTGAAACGGTTTTCCCCTCTTCAGCAGAGACTGTGTCAGAGCCCCTTGGAGTTGTGCTAGTTATTTCTACTTTGAATTATCTATTTTTATGTAAATTGGTCCACTTTTTAATATCTAAATTGAATTAAATTGGTTATGGAATTATAACTTATAACAGTTTATGATTCTTTTAATTTTGACCATAGCTTGGCTTTCTTCTTATTTTCCTCCTCAAAAGCATATCTTATCTATTTATTGCATTGCAACTCATTAATATAGATCAATCTTAGCACTAAATGCATCTAATAGGAATATTTTCGGTGGTTTGTATGTATCAAATGAGTCTGAAGAGGATTAAATGGTTCTAAAATATCTAACATGTATACATTATCGTTTTGTTGAGAAAATTACAAATTTTGCATGACAAATTGTTCATTTAACTAAAAAAATCTACAAATAAGCTGTTTACAAAACACAACCAAACAACTAAACAACTTATCCAGAATAGAGGTAGAATGGTCATTTATCCAGAATTAGATGTTTTCCAAACGCACAAACCAAACAGCCAGCCAGCTTATCCGAATCAGCTGCTCATCAGCAGATTATCAGGATAAGCTGTTTATCCCCCAAACAGACCCTTAATTAAACCTTAATCTTTACCTACAATAAGCTTAAGTATACCTTAAATAATAATTAATATAACCTTAATTAGACTAATTAAACCTTAAGTCTTATTTAATTTAGGCTTAAGCAACCCTAAACCCTAATTAAATCTACATCACATTAGATTTAATCAATCCTTTAAGTCTTACTTAAATTAGACTTAAGTAACTCTAATCCTTAATTAATCTAAATACAATAGATTTAATTATCCCTTTAACCTTATTTAAATCAGGCTTAATTAAGTCTAAAATATATCAAACTTAATTAGCTAAACTCTTAGGTTTAATCCACATTGGACCTAACCCAAACCTATAGTTTCAACCAAAATTGAACCTAAGTAACCTAAACTTCAAGTCTAACTTCCATTAGACTTAAGCAAACTTCCTTAGGTTGAACCTACATCGGACCTAAACTCTAAGTCTAATCTACATAAGACTTACTCAGTCTTCCTTAGGTCCAACCTACATTGTATCTAAACCTTAAGTCTAACCTACATTAGACTTAATCAAAATTCCTTAGGTCCAACCTACATCTGACCTCAACCCTAAGTCTAACCTACATTAGACTTACCTAATCTTTAGGTCCAACCTACATCGGACCTAAACCCTAAGTCTAACCTACATTAGACTTAACAAATTTTCCTTAGGTCCAACCTACATCAGACCTAAACTTTATTCTAGTATGCAAGTTCAAGTTAAAAAATGGACTCGAAGCTGATGATTCAATTCACATCTAAATTTGACCTACATATCTACCGACATAAAATGCAAAAGTGACCAAACATAAAATTCATATCAAAATACAAACAACTTAAAATGTACCTTAAAAGATATTAAAACTTAAACTTCAACCATAAAATGTAACTTGGTTTGAGAAGATATTTTGGAGGAGGCAACTCATGGTTGTTAACAAAATATCTTCCAGTCACTTGTGACTAATCAAACCACAAACATAATAACCCAGGATGATGGAGCCATGGGATCCTGATCGGATCATCTCAAATAAAAATAAAAATAAATGAATAAATGACAAAAATTAGTCGGCTAATAAATCATAAAAAATATAATTTTTTTCAAGCCTTAAAATCCAAAAAAGATACTAAAACTTAAATTGAACCTTAATGAATAAAGATCACCGAACGTAACTTGAATCCTAGTGTTCAGATCTACAAAGATTTCTTAGACGGCAAAATCTGTGGTTGTTGATACACCAAAATAATATACCGCTTTAGTACTTATTTTATACCTATTTTTTGTGGTATTGCACTTTAAAAAAGATTATTTTTATATTTTTGTTGCAGGTATGTCATTTTTAAGCATTTTAGAGCAAAAATGACAAAAAAGATGAAATTTGGAGCCAAAACAGCCAATTTTGGGATTCTGACGCATCATGCGCCCAAATCCAGAGAGTTGGCGCATGATGCGCCAGATCAACACATGATGTACCAGAGATGACTTTTTCAAATTAAGACAATTCGAGACAAATTTTGTGCGAATTTTTAAATGGACACTTGTTCTACACACCTCTTGGAGTAATTCAATGCATCTAGACACTTTGGAAGGTTCTTTTATGAAAGGATATGACTCTTGGATCAAAAGACACATCTTTTGAATTAAAAAGAGTTGACTTTTAAAGGGAATTTTAAATTCTTTTTCAAAGGAGGCAGCCCAAAATAAAAGAAGAAGACTTCATAGAGTTGGAGAGAGGCTTTTGTTTGTGACGTGAGGGAGAGAGAAAAAGTGGCGTGAGTTAGAGAGAGAAAAGATGAGATTTTCTTCTAGGGTTGTAAGATGAGAGAGAAGGTGAGAGATTTCTTATTCATTGCACTTTTAAGAGAGAATTATGAGTGATTGTAAAGAGAGAAATGCTTGGAGAGAACTTCTAGGGATTTGTTTGGGAAGGATTATAAGATAAGTTGTATTTTTATTTCTTTTGCTTTGTAAACTTATTTTTATAAATGAAATTTTTGTTTTGTCATATGCTTCTCATGAATTCTGAATTGCTTCTTTATCATTCTCCCTACTTTGAAGATATGGTTTAGTGAAGAATAAAGTTTTTTTTTCACGGTTTTAAATGATAATAATTTGTGATGATTTGAACTCCTATCTTCATTTACTTTTCAAACTGATCAATTGAAATGTTAAAACTTGTTGAGAGACATATATTCTTAAATGAGATGTGATTTCTACAACATAGGGAGAATCACATTTGATTTCATGGGAGAGTATGTCATCCATGAGATTGGGTGAGAATAAATAGGGAAATATACTTTGTTTGATGCAGAATTGGAGATTTTAAGGTGTCAGATTAAAACCCCCAATTTGGTTCAATTGATTGGAAACTAATGTGAGATTGTTAGTCCTCAGGGGAGGGAGTAGTCGGAGCTCTGGAGTGGCAGTCGGTATCCTCCTAGCCTAACCACAGAATTAGGGACTAAACTCTGGATTAGTCTATGTTCTTTATAGCACTCAGAAGAGGGTAAAGAATAGAATTGCTCCTATTTGGTACAAAACAATTTATATATATATATTTTTTAAATAATTTCAATTTCTTCACAAACCATATACTAATTGAAAAGGGGAAGGATGCTTTCTTAAATTTGAACTTTTCGTCACAACAAAAACTTTGTTTAATTTTCATAATTTTAATTCTGAAAGTTTAGTATTTAGTTTAGTTTAATTTCTATAGTCTTGCATTTGCATTTTAATTAACATTCACCTCAGTAGTCAAATTTCAAACTTCACATTTTATTTTTATTTATTTTTTGTTTTTAATATAAAATAATTTTCATAATTTACTTTAAGATTTTCCAACTTCCATGTGGGATCGATATTTAAGACTCCATTAGAGCCCTTTTATTACTTGAGCGATACGTATATTTGCGTTGATATTAAAAGAGATATGACAGTCTAAAAAGTGTTTTAAAAAATAAATTATTTTTATAAAAAGTATTTTTGTTAGGATTATATTGCATATTTATTATAAATTTTCCAGCATCAAGTTTTTGGCGCCGTTGAGTGGTATCAACTTCTTAAATATTTGCATATACAAAATCTCATATCAGTTGCTAACAAGAATCTTCCGGTCCTAGTCTGAACACCTTTCAGACTAAGTATATCCGAATGCCCTGACAATCCTAGGACGACGGAGTCATAGACATCTTGACCGTGTTGTCTAAAAATTATTCAACCAACTAAATTAACAAATTAAAACATAAATTCAAGCTAATTTTGTTTTTCGGGATTGCTGAAGAAAAAAGGCGAGTTGCACTTTATATTTACTTTGCATTTTATTAGGGTGTGCTAACTTTATTTTTCAGGGTCGACATTCTGAAACTGGAATAGTGAATCTCAAAACAACAAAACAAAATGATATCAACGTGACAAATTGACAACAACAAAATACAACTACAATAATAAAATAAAATTGACAAAAATAAAATAAAATGACAAAACAAAACTTTTAGGGTAGTATCAAAATTTTTGAAATCTACTACCCTTAGGATTGAACATTGATGTTTCTTTCCTTGACCTTGACACTTAAAACTTCTTCAATAACAAATGTTAACCTTAATCGGGAGTTTTTTTAAGTAGTTTTAAGTACTTAAGATGTAATTAACTATAGAAGCTTGCTCTTATAGGAGATTGAGAAAGTTGGAATAGGTATTATACCTAAATCTCTAGTTATGAGATTTTCATATGGTTTTCTTTGTATGAATATGTTAGAAGTCAAAAACTTCAGAGTTCTCTTTACAATGTTTATTATAATAAAGTTAGCCCAACATTCCCTTTCGTTTGTTTTCATTTTCCCATTTCCTCCTTCTCCGAGTTTCTTAAGATCTTAAGGTCATTCGTATAATCTGAGAGANTAAGTAGTTTTAAGTACTTAAGATGTAATTAACTATAGAAGTTTGCTCTTATAGGAGATTGAGAAAGTCAGAATAGGTATTATACCTAAATCTCTAGTTATGAGATTTTCATATGGTTTTCTTTGTATGAATATGTTAGAAGTCAAAAACTTCAGAGTTCTCTCTACAATGTTTATTATAATGAAGTTAGCCCAACATTCCCTTTCGTCTGTTTTCATTTTCCCATTTCCTCCTTCTCCGAGTTTCTTAAGATCTTAAGGTCATTCGTATAATCTGAGAGAATAAATTATTTGGAGTATAGGGAAATAAAATAAATAAACAGAGTGGCGACTCCTTCCTAAAAATGAAGCCAAAAACCAATGACATGAGGACGATCACAAAGAATTGGCGAAGACGATAGCGACAGGGTCGACGACATTAAATATGTTTGGGCCTATTTCCCAGTTCGAACTCCTTAACACTGAGGTCGCAAAATTTGAGTTTNCGACATGAGGACGATCACAAAGAATTGGCGAAGACGATAGCGACAGGGTCAACGACATTAAATATGTTTGGGCCTATTTCCCAGTTCGAACTCCTTAACACTGAGGTCGCAAAATTTGAGTTTGGCATCCTTATCCCATGAACCGACTTCTTTAGTCTTGACCATCTTATTACTAGCATAGAAAAAGTAAAACATAAATATTGTGTTAGTAGCATTAAAAAATATTTGTCACACCTCCACACACAATCACAACCTACACAGAACCAACACAACCACCAACCACGACCACAGTCCCCACAACACAACCCCCACAAAACCAACACAACCACCAACCACGACCACAGTCCCCACAAGACAACCCCCAACACAACCACAACCTCCACACAAAGTCATAGACTCCACACAGAGACACAACCTCCACACAGANGAACCAACACAACCACCAACCACGACCACAGTCCCCACAACACAACCCCCAACACAACCACAACCTCCACACAAAGTCATAGACTCCACACAGAGACACAACCTCCACACAGAACGACTACCTCCACACACAATGACAATCACCACACACAACCACACCCACTTCTACGCAAAGCCACAACCTCCACAAAAGAGCACCCTCACCACAACCACCTCCACACAGAACACAACCTCCACACACAAATATAACCTCCACACACAACCACAATCATAACAGAGCTCAGAGCAACTAAAACCATCACAAACATAAAATGTCAAAAAATATAATGGTAGATATTACTGTGGGTCGAGGGAGAGCAAAGGAACCAATCAGAGCTAAAGAACAGAGGGAATAGAGATAGCAAAGTAACTACCAAGCCTTGTCAACAGAATCACGGATCAGAGAGGTGGAGGTGAGCAGAGATCTTACCCTTAAGGCATATTCGCGAGAGACGGGAGAGCGGGTCACGGGAATAAATTCTAGGCTCTTTATCACTTATTAATGGTGATTAAAAGGGCAAAACATGAACTTAATGGTTTCCTAAATGGTTTTGTCAATCTAACTGCCAACTCCAATCAAGTTGATGAAGAGGTAGTTCTTCAGGTTTATTGGCACTGGTCATATGACTAGTTCATAATTGAACTAGTCAAAACAGTCAGTCCAATCCAATTGTAATAGCTTTGTACTTACTGGATTATTCCTTGTGTTTATGGTTTATTAGCTAACAAGACTTGGAGAAAATATATATCAAATCTCAGTTGTTTAAATCTTATAGGCGCTCTTGAGTCTTGCTCTTGTCGTTGGATCGTTGAAGTCAAGCTTTCGTCAAAAGTGATAACTAAATTTTTTGTTGATAGCATCTCTCTTATTTGAGAAAATATTACGTCTGGTTAACCGTATGTGCAAACNCCGTTGGATCGTTGAAGTCAAGCTTTCGTCAAAAGTGACAACTAAATTTTTTGTTGATAGCATCTCTCTTATTTGAGAAAATATTACGTCTGGTTAACCGTATGTGCAAACAGCAGTGGAGATCTCACCACGTCGTGCGTTTGGCAACGTGGTGCAATCCAATCCATTGTCACCAATTAAAAAATATAGATAATATTTAAAAAAAATATTAAAAAAATATAATTGTCATATGTTATAAATTAAAAAAAATATAGAGGTGGGTGTGGTAATATGTAATTGTCATAATTGTCATATTTGTCACCAACGTGGTGCATTCGGCAACGTGGAGATCTCACTCGGTCGTAATTGTCATAAATTAAAATATATATATATATATTATTTAAATCTAATATAAATGCAGTAGATTTCAATATTAAACAAAAAAGTAAAAATCATCNGTTCGGCAACGTGGAGATCTCACTCGGTCGTAATTGTCATAAATTAAAATATATATATATTATTTAAATCTAATATAAATGCAGTAGATTTCAATATTAAACAAAAAAGTAAAAATCATCCAAAAATGATGAAATTGAAAAATCATTAAAAAATGGGCTGATTGTGAATAAAGATTAATTGAATCGTCGAGAAGGTCAATAATCTAAATTTGATGGACTCTTGATTAACATAATTATATTTTGTGTGACTATCATAATATAAACTAAATAATTGAGGGTTGATTTGGTAATGCAGATTGCAGGCAAAAAAGTCTAAATAGTAGCCTCACCCGGAGGAAAAAATTAAAATTTGTGTGCGGTGTCCGATCTGAAGCTTCAAAAATTTAGAGTGGGTCCCACTCTAAAAATAAACAAAACAAAAAATATATATATTTCAGCGGTACAGATCGGACACCGCACACAAATTTACATGCAGTATCTGTACACAATAGCACGAAGACAAAGAAGANTATTAACATAATTATATTTTGTGTGACTATCATAATACAAACTAAATAATTGAGGATTGATTTGGTAATGCAGATTGCAGACAAAAAGTCTAAATAGTAGCCTCGCCCGGAGGAAAAAATTAAAATTTGCGTGCGGTGTCCGATCTGAAGCTTAAAAAATTTAGAGTGGGTCCCACTCTAAAAATAAACAAAACAAAAAAAATATATATTTCCGCGGTACAGATCGGACACCGCACACAAATTTACATGCAGTATCTGTACACAATAGCACGAAGACAAAGAAGACGTACATAACAACTTCACGAAGTAATTAAATTTCTATAGCTAGTCACAACAATAATAATAATAATAATAATAATATTTTTTTTTTTTGACAGTATATTTATATTTAATATTTACAATTCTCTTTAATTGACGTCAACTTCAACACTCAGATCCCAACAACCCACCCGTTGTCACTTTCTGCGGATATATACTGCACGCTACAGATTTCAAGATTAAAAAATTCAGCCTGTCGCTCTTTTTTCAATATAGCATTATAATAAATTGATAAACATAATGAATAATTAAAAAAATTTAATAAGAAATCACTTTATATATATATAAAATCATATTTTTATGTACTTTTAATACTTATCATAAATTTAAAAATGTGAGTATATCTTATTTTAATGTTTTTTTTTTAAACGGTCTGACTCACTAGCTCACGAGTCGAGTCAGGGCTAGCTTGTGCTTGGCTTGTTAGCTCATAGAGCTTAGTTCATGAGTCACTTATCGAACCGAGCTCGAGCCGGCTCATAAGTCGGCTTGACTCACTTGCACCTCTATTTATTTTCATGGTCTACTTGAAAATATAACTTTCCAGGCAGGAAAGGTACGGTTTGTAAGTAAAAAATATGAATTATAGGTGTTAGATATTTAAATATATATAACTTACGTGGCATGTATGTAAATCTTCATTTTATGTTTTGTTCAGTTTTAAAATTGATTTAGTTTAGATTTGATTTTAATTGAATTAGGATTAAGTTTAATTGTAGGTTTAATTTAGTTTAAGTATTGATTTAGTTTATTGTTAAGAGCTATAAGTTAGACTGATTTTAGTTTATATTAGAATTATGTTTAGTTTTAAATTCATGTTTAAGTTTTCTTTTTAAATTCAATTTGGGTTCTTCTTTTGTTAAATTTTAGTTTCAAATTTGAGTTTTGATTTAATTCTTTTTTTTAATTAGACTTCAATTTGTATTGATTTTAATTTTATTTTTAGTTTGAACTAAATCTAATCTCATCTAAGCTAACCAAAATACATTGAATCTAACTGAAAGCCCAACCCAATTGGGCTTGGATCCACCAAGCCAAGTTAGGGTTAGCTTGAGTCAACCAGACCAATTCAGGGCCAACCTAGCCACCTGGGGGCTCTAGGAAAGAAATTCTAGACTTTGATAAGACAATATCGAGGAGGAGAGTGTTGCCCAGGAATGAGGTCAACTGTTGCAACATAATATAATATAAAATATTTTTTTGCATTTTAATGGTCCGCATTCCCATGCAAGCAATCACATGTAAGGGCTTATGATCCCTTAAAAAGTTATCAAAAAATAGAAGTAAAGTTATCATTTTGATTACTTAACAATATGTTTTTTTATCACTGATAAATATGTAGTATTTTTTATTATATAAAGGAATTCACAAATCTCTAGTTTCTTAGTTTGATTCATTAGTAGAAGAAAATACTTGTACTAGTAAGACTTCTACCAACTCATCTTCATTGAAGTTAAATCCATCATTACTATGGAAACATTCATAGATCTAACTAATGATCATTGGTTTTTAATTTGATGGAAAATATTAGAATGATACTAAATGGATAGGGTGGTGGGATCTATAATGTTTGAAGTGGCAACTTAATTTGAAAAATTTTAAAGGGTTTTTTCCCCTAAATTAGGTTTAATACATATGTATGGCCAATTTCTTCAAAAGGCGATCCAATATTTTTCATGGTCTATATTCACTTAATGATAATGATTATTAATGTATTAGAGTAACATAGTTATTAATAAAAGTAAATCAAATGTTGGAATGATAAGAATAACTATGAATGAGATAACTTGTCTCTTCCACAAGGACGAATGAAGGTCCACGTACATATCAAAGACAATAATAATTTATGTTTAAACCTTTTTTTCAAATGCTAGAAGAAATTTATTAATTTTTTCAACCATTTCTAAAGACCTAATAATCGACTTATAAAACTTAAAATTTAAAAAGTAGAAAAAATTATGGGGTGGGCTTCTTCCTTATGTCAAGCCCCCTTCAACTTTTAAATGTTTAGGTTGTTTGACCAACCATTAACTATGGAGAAAGCAATTAAACAAAGAAAATGAAGTTTTGAAGTTTAAAATAAAAAAAAAAATTGAAATTTAAATTTTAAGATTCAATTATTAATATTTAAGTTTAAAATTTAAACATCACATTCAAACTAATATTTTCCCTTATTAACCATTTGTTCGTTTGATATATCTTACACTCAATGGGTTATATCCTTTGATATTGTGATAGTTCCCTTCAACGGTATCATGCTAATGATGAACAAGTTGACCATTGTAATTTTTTACTTTGGGTTCCCCACCAATTAGCTACTTTTTGTGTATATCTTTAGCATGCATGAGGCCCTATAATTTCCAACATCTTATTAACAAGCTTCAAACATGATTGCCTAATTGGAAAGGTAACTCTTCAAGATTTAGTGATTAGTATGTGCTCTCTACTTCACTAATGGAAATGTTTATATTTTTTTCCTAAGTGGTTTACATCACTAAAGCCGCTTTAAATCAGGTTCAATCAAAGTATTCTATATTTCTAATATTTAGTGCGTACCATGGTTTTTATAATTGGATTAGATATCAAATCAGTAGAAGAGGAGTTCTAGGTCTGAATGTTAAACCAAAAATTGAAATGGGTGATTTAATAAATATTAACTTACTTTCAATTTGACTTAAGTAACATAATAACTATGTAATATTTATGTATGAAATATAATGAACTTTTTATTGTGACTTCAATTTTATATTTCTAGGTTTCTCTGGTCTTAAGGAATTTTTCAAACTAATTTTCATAATTTTCTGATTTTTAATTTTATATAATCATTTTAAGCTAAAAATTATATTTGCTTATAAAATGTATTTTTTATATTAAAAGTAACTTTTCTTACTTTCAAATTTTACAAGTACGCTACAAAATTATTTTCTTCATTTTGGGATATTTTGATGACTTTTGGAAATATTTTGTATTTTTCAATTTTTTTTAATAATCCTTATTGGTTTTAAATGGAAAATTGTATTTTGGAAATGATTTGTATTTTTCAATTTTTTG
Organism: Phalaenopsis hybrid cultivar; assembly: GCA_002079205.1. Classification (NCBI taxonomy): domain Eukaryota; kingdom Viridiplantae; phylum Streptophyta; class Magnoliopsida; order Asparagales; family Orchidaceae; genus Phalaenopsis; species Phalaenopsis hybrid cultivar. Next base: position 87,685 of record JXCR01127746.1, read on the forward strand.
GTCCTCTAACTACAATGAACTTAATAAGCTTGATTTTTGTATTTTTCTTACTTTTCTTTTATTTTATATAATTATTTAATTAAAACAATATTAAGAGTCCTACGAAATTAGAGCTTTTAATCATAGGGATGCTCTCTCACCTTGGAAAATTTAGAGGAGGTCTCTAATATCATTACAAAAAAACCTCAAAATTTCACTTAATTTGGATAATTATTTAATTAATTATAATTAATCTTTCATCGGGAGTTTTTAATTAATTAAAAAAATATTTAATAAATTCTCCTCTGTTTGCGGAGCACAAATGTGTTTTTGATTTATTTTTGTGATTTATCTACACCAAAATATCAATTTTTAAAATTTATTTAATTAAATAATTCTAAAATACCCTAATTTTCTACTAATTCGATGCGGCCCCTATCACTCTTGGCAGCTCTGAACTTCCAAGCGGCGTGCTCAGATTGATTGCACTTGCTTTTCATTTATATACAGAGAGAATGTCTATCAGATTTTTCTGAATCAACTTCATCTGCCCTGCTGTTCAAAATTCCAAGGGCCGCACGGACGCAACAGATAGATCTATCGAGACCACTAAGCTGAGCTTGTTTTATCATGTTTTATATATTTTTTACCTACTATTAATCTTTTTGTGCAACATATTATGCATATACTTTATTTTATATACCTCTCATATGCACCAAACTTTTATATATATGGATATTAATGTTTCCGGGCGATGAAATTAGATTCGCTCTGCATCATCCGGCATGAATCTCGAGATAACTTTTTGAGTAGTAAACATTCAAACTTTAATTAAAAGTCAACAGAGACTTCATTTCAGTAAACTTACAGTCAAATTGAACGACTCGACGGGAGAGACCTAAAGTTACCAACATTGATCCACACTGAACCAAATCAAGCCCTGATCAACGTGTTAAACCATGCTTGAAAGTTTTTCGGATACATTTGAAAGATCAAATAGATGTCGCATCGGGCGAGTTCATAGTCGAATCAAGCATCTCAACAAGATGAATCTAACGAGCTTAATATTGCTTAATTCCTACATCGTTAAGGACCTCAAATGTCATCACATATCATCTGATTGAGTGAAGCCATTTGAGTCGTATGATTAATATGGTTTATATTTCTATATTGATTGTATCCAGAATTCTATAAATAGAGCCCCACCGCTCTCATGATGGGGAGAGGAGCATGAGGCTTGAGGAAAAGCTTGAAGTTTTGAGAAGAAACTAAAGTCCAACACCACTTCTGTCGTTGTCGACTACCACCGACGATCAACGATCGTCGCTCGTCGTCAGCCACCTACTGCTGATGTCGATCAACTCCAACTGTTGTTGATCATCATTGACCACCATCGACAATCATTTGACGGTCACCTACGATCGTTATCATCAACGCACCCGTGGCCTACAACAAGTTCATCCGCACGTTGATGTTGTNTAGCCACCTACTGCTGATGTCGATCAACTCCAACTGTTGTTGATCATCATCGACGGTCACCTACGATCGTTATCATCAACGCACCCGTGGCCTACAACAAGTTCATCCGCACGTTGATGTTGTAACTTAGAAGGCAAAGTAACCAATTTTCGCTTGTGAGACAAGTGGTTACAACTGTAATCATCTTTTTATGGTAAAATTTTTCAGTTATGTCATACCCCATGATTTTTTCCTTTACGAGTTTTCCACGTAAAAATGTCAATTGTTTCTACTGATTATTTTNAGTAAAATTTTTTAGTTGTCATACCCCATGATTTTTTCCTTTACGAGTTTTCCACGTAAAAATGTCAATTGTTTCTACTGATTATTTTTTTTGCATCTGAGTGTGTGTCGAAATCTCGTGCAACGCTGAGATGATAATCCATTACTCTTACTGCCAAAAAACTTCTAGCACACATCAATTATCACCACACCTAATATTTTTTTCTAATTAAGACCAGCTCTTAGGTAATTTGTGCAAGATATGCTTCTAAAACGCTTGAGACTACCAAGTTCAAGTTATAGTTGATTCAAACCATTTTGCAGTAACCGGCTTCTCGGAACT
>JXCR01127748.1:0-13445 GCA_002079205.1 Phalaenopsis hybrid cultivar
TATATATATATATATATATATATATATATATATATAAATTTAAAAGTTAAATTCTTATTTTCATCAGGATCAAATTTTGACTATGTTGCAAAGTAAGGAAATATAAGTAAAAATATAATCAGAGACATTGTTATACTATTGCATATAAGCAATTTCAGGATCAAGTTTTTGGCGTCATTGCTGGGAATATTAATTGATTTAAAATAAATTTTCTATTTTTAGAAAGTCTTATTTAAACTTTAACAATTATTATATTTTATTTTGTGCGTTTTATTTTATTTTTATTTTATGTTAGTGTATGTGCAGTTCAGGTTTTAAAGGACCAGTGCACTACGATTTTGAATTAGAGAGAACTGTTAAAAAATCCGAAGAATCAAAAAAATCAAAAATCTTGAAAAATCTAAAAAAATTACAAAAATGGCAAACCAAAACAATCAAAATGTTGAAATTCAATAAGAGTTTAGACCTTTACGAGATTAAGCCAACCCTATTGTAGATGAACTTCATTATAGTATTCAAAAACTTACTCTAGTAGCTAATTCATTTGAGCTTAAACATACTATTATCCAAATAGTATCAAATAATCAGTTTGGGGGATTACCAACGGAAGATCCAAATTTACAACCTGCCAATTTTTTAGAATTGTGCGCTACATTTAAATATGATGGTGTATCAGATGATATCATTAGACTTAGGTTATTTCCTTTCTTACTGAGGGATAAAGCTAAGATTTGGTTGAATTCGTTAGCACCTGGATCTATCAGAACTTAGGGTGATTTAGCGTAAAAATTTCTTGCTAAATATTTTCTACCATAAAAAAATGCAAAGCTTAGAAATGATATTACATCTTTTAATCAGTTTGAAGGGGAATCTATTTATGAAGGAAGCTTAGAAATGATATTACATCTTTTAATCAATTTGAAGGGGAATCTATTTATGAAGCATGAGAACGATTTAAAGAACACTATACCAGATTGGTTAATAATTCAAACCTTTTATAATGGATTAATTGGTTCTCTTAGATTTATTTTATACCATATTGGTTAATAATTCATTTTTATAATAGATTAGTTAGATCTCTTTGATCTATTATCGATGTCGCTGCTGGTGGTTCATTGATGTCAAAACCATTTTATGACGCTTATGCTTTAATTGAAGAAATGGCTACCAATAATTTTCAATAGCCTTCTGAGATGGTGAATCCAAAGAAAGCAACCAATATTCATGAATCTGATGCATTTACTATATTAGCAAATCAAGTTGCTGCAATTTCAAGGAAGTTAGACCAATTTGGAATGATATTTTCTAAACCAATTTTCATGATTGAAGAGAATTCATTAGGCCAAATGGTAGATTCTCAAGCATCATTAGAAACTTTGAATGCCATAAAAAACAAGCAGAATAACCCATATTCAAATTATTATAACCCAGGTTGGAAGAACCATCCCAACTTTAACTAGAATAATACTACGGGTGGTAATAATCAGTAATGAGGAAACAATCAAGGAAACTCATTGGGAAACTGGAACAACCAAGAGAATAATAATTATAGATGTACTTATCCTCCAGGTTTCAACAGTAATACACAATTTAAAGAGAAGAAGTTATCTATAGAAGAAGTGATGTTACAAATGAAAAATCAGTTACAAAGTCAATGAGCTACAATTAAAAATATTAAGAACCAACTTGGACAAATTGCAAATTCATTTAGTAATAGATCCAAATGAACACTTCCTAGTAATACCTAAACAAATCTGAATGACCAAAATAAAGAGCAAGTAAAAACCGTTCAACTTAGAAGCAGAAGAGAGTTGGAAGGTAGGATTCAAAAAGAAATTGAATTAGAGAGAGAAGAAATTGAAGAATCAAAAGAGGACGCTCCAAAAGATTCTGAAAGACATATTTCTCCGCTGAAAATTGACTTAGAAAAACCATCAACTCCATTTCATTAGAGACTTCATCAACAGAAGTTGGATAAACAATTTTCAAAATTTATGGAGATTTTTAAGAAGCTTACCATTAATATTCCATTTGCTGAAGCCTTAGAACAAATGTCAAGCCATGTAAAGCTTATGAAGAATATTCTCAATATAAAAAGGAAGTTTGAAAATAATGAAATTGTTGCACTCAGTGAGGAGTGCAGTGCTATAATTCAGAAGAAGCTTCCTAAAAAGATTTATCCTGGTAGCTTTACAATTTCATGTGCATTAGGAGACAGATTTTATGGGAAAGCTTTATGTGATTTAGGTGCAAGCATTAACCTTATGTCATTATCAATATTCAAAAGATTGGAATTAGGATAAATAACCCCTACTACTATAACTCTGCAGTCAGCAGATTGTTCAATAATGTATCCTAAAGGAGTTATAGAAGTTGTCCTAGTGAAAGTGGATCAATTTATCTTTCATGTTGATTTCACTGTGCTAGAAATAAAGGAAGATAAAGAGATATCTATCATTTTGGGGAGACATTTCCTAGCCACGAGAATAGCAATGATAGGTTTGCAGAAAGGGAAATTAACAATGTGCGTCAATGATCAAACTGTAACTTTTAGCATTTCAAGATCAATGAAGTATCTTGTAAAAGGTAAAGATGATGAATGTTATTGAATGGATGTTATAAGATATCTGAGTGAATGTCATTTCAAAACTACTTATGAAGAAAATTTTGAAGTACAAGATTTGGAATATGAGAAAGAAGAGGAATTAGATCAATGTGAAGATCATTTTAAGAAAGATTCAAACTATGTTCGAGAAAGTTTTGAAATTTTGGACACGATAGACTAAGATAAATCATTTTGTCCATCAATTGAAAAACGTCCAGAACTTGAGTTGAACTTACTTCCTGATCATTTAAAATATGTCTTTTTAGGAGATTCCTCTACTTTACCAGTTATAATTTTCTCAAAATTAACAATGGAAGAAGAAGAAAGATTGATGAAAATTTTAAAAAATTTTAAGAAAGCCTTTGGATGGATAATAGCTGATATTAAAGGAATCAGTCCTTCAATTTGTATGCATAAAATTCATATGGAAGAGAACTGCAAACCTAGGGTTGATCCTCAAATCCTGTTATGAAAGAAGTTGTTAAAAAAGAAATTTTAAAGTGGTTAGATGCTGAAATTATCTACTCTATTTCAGATAATGCATGGGTTAGTCCAATTCACTGCATTCCTAAGAAAGGAGAAGTAATTGTGACTGTGAATGAACGTAATGAGTTAATACCTACTAGACAAGTTACATCATGGCGAATATGCATTGATTATAGAAAATTAAACATTGCCACTAGAAAATATCATTTTTCATTACCCTTTCTAGATCAAATGCTGGATAGACTAGCTGAGCATAAATACGTTTGTTTTCTGGATGGATATATTGGTTATCACCAAATACAAATAACTCCTGATGATCAAGAGAAAACAACTTTTATCAGTCCTTATGGTACTTTTGCTTTTAGAAGAATGTCATTTGGTTTATGTAATGCCCCTGCTACATTTCAAAGTTGTATGATGACAATTTTTTGTGATTTAATTGAAAAAGGGATTGAAGTATTTATGGATGATTTTTCAGTGTTTGGAACTTCATTTGACTCATGTTTAGAACATTTATCTAAAGTTCTTAAGCGTTGTGAAGAAACAAATTTAGTCCTTAATTGGGAAAATGTCAATTTATGGTAGCAAGAGAAATTATATTAGGACATCAAATATCAAAAAATGGTATGGAAGTAGATCCTGCTAAAATTCAAGTGATCACTAATTTACCTTATCCAACGAAAATATAAGGGAAATTAAGAGTTTTTTAGGACATGCTAGATTCTCCAGATAATATATTAAAGACTTTTCAAAGATTGTTAAACCTTTATACCATTTATTGGAGAAAGATACAATTTTCAATTTTGATGAGGAATGTCTAAAAGGTTTTAAGTTATTAAAAGAAAAATTAGTCACTGCACCAATTATAGTTTCACCATATTGGAGAAAACTTTTTGAATTTATGTGTGATGCTAGTGATTATGCTATTTGAGCTATTTTAGGACAAATATATGATAAAATTTTCAAAGTAATTTACTATACTAGTAAAACTCTTAAAGAAACTCAAAATAACTATACAACCATTGAAAAAGAGTTATTAGTATATGCCTTTGATAAATTTCGATCATATTTAATTGGAACTCATCGTGTAGTGCATACAGATCATTCTGCTATTAAGTACTTAATGAAAAAGAATGATGTTAAACCTAAACTTATAAGATGGATTCTTCTTTTGCAAGAATTTGATTTTGAAATAGTAGATTGGAAAGAAACTAAAAATCAAATTGTTGATCATTTGTCCAGGCTTGAATTAAAAAAACCACTCCGTTTTAAAAAAAAATTAATAAACATTTTCTGGATGAAAAATTATTCAATATTAACGAGTGGCATGTTCTGTGGTATGTCGACATTGTAAACCTTCTTGTTAGTAGTATTAGTCTCTATGGAATGACATACCAATATAAGAGGAAATTTATTTCTGAAGCTAAGACTTATTTTTTGGATGACCAATTTTTATATAAACAAGTGATTTGATTATTCAAAGATGTGTATCATTAGAAGAAACTTATGAAATTATCCAAAAATGTCATATTTCTGATTTTGGGGAGCATTTTGGTGTTGATAAAACAACATACAAAATTTTATAATCTAGATTTTATGGCCTACTTTCTTTAGAGATGTTAATTCTTATATTAAAACTTGTGATAGATGTCAATAAGTAGGCAATATTTCTAGAAGAAATGAGATGCCCCTCAATTATATGCTAGAAGTTGAAATATTTGATGTTTGGGGATTAGATTTCATGGGACCATTTATACCATCATTCGGAAATTTATATATATTGTTAGCAGTGGACTATCTATCCAAATAGATAGAAGTTATTGCTTTACCTCAATGTGATGCTCAAAGTATTGCAAAATTTTTGAAAATGAACATATTTTGTAGATTTGGGATGTCGAGAGTTATCATAACTGATGTGAGAAGTCATTTTAGAAATGTCATAATGGAGAAGTTATTAAAGAAATATCATATAAACCATAGAATGTTACAACTTATCATCCTCAAACAAGTGGTTTGGCTGAATTATCCAATTGAAAATTAAAAGAATTATGAAAAAATCAGTAAATCCAACAAAAATGGATTGGTCAGTCAAACTTGACTATGCTTTGTGGGCTTATAGAACTGCATACAGAACTCCTATAAAAATGTCCCCATATAGGCTAATATTTGGGAAAGCTTGTCACTTACCAGTTAAACTTGAGCATAAAGCATATTGAGCGATTAAAGAGTTCAATTATAATTTGAAAGATGCTAGTGAGAAAAGATTACTGCAATTAAATAAGCTTGAAGAGATAAGGAATGAATCTTATGAAAGTGTTAAGATTTACAAAGAAAATATGAAGAAGTGGCATGATCAAAGGATTCTTACTAAAAATTTTTAGCCAGGGCAACAATTTTTGTTATATAATGCAAGGTTAAGATTATTTCCAGGCAAAGTTAAGTCTAGGTGGATGGGCTCATTTGTTGTGATAAAAGTTTATCCTTATGAAGCTGTGGATATTAAGGATCCTAAGACTGATAAAGTGTTTAAAGTGAATGGTCATAGACTGAAACCTTATTTTGTAGGGCATCAGCATAAATTTAATGAAGGAATGATGTTGGGTCAACCAAAATAAGCACTGGTTATATCGGGCTGACAACGTAAAACTAAGCGCTTTGTGGGAGGCAACCCATAGTTATCAGTATGCTTTTACTTTGATTGTTGTTTGTATGTGATTAAGAAAATTAAGCTAGTATTTTTTAGACTTTTATGTGTTAATATTGATTTTAAGACTTTATTTAGAGACCTAGATATGTTAGAATGAGAATTTGGACGTTTAAGTTGGCTGGTGCAAAAATGTGAACTGGCGCTTAAGCGCGGTAGTTAAAAAACATGTGCTAAATTAAGATTCTAGAAGGTTTAACTGTCAATTGGTTTGTAAAAACGTGTCAAGGCAGTTCCAAGACGTGCCTAGAAGTTATTAAGAGAGATTTAGGCCTATAAATAAGAGGGTTTTGTGAAGGAATTTCACCCCAAATCATTTTCATCCCTAAAGTCTATAAGAGAGAGAGATTTTGATAAGATGTCTTCATGAGAGATGGATTTGAAGAAGAAGGAAGAGACCATGAGGAGGATATTCATTATTCAAAGTGCACAAGAGATGTATAACAGTTTCTTAGCTGTTAGTATCGAAGGAATATCTGAAAAGATCAACAAAATTGAGACTACTATGGTTTTACTTGGGACCAAGGTAATTGAGATTCATGCACGTCTTGAGCATATTGGATGACAATTAAAAATATAATTTAGCCATACTAGTTATATAGAGGAAGCGGATAGTGAGATGTTTCTTAAGCAGAAATGAATTGAAGAAGATAGTATCAGAGCTCGTCACCAGCGTCTGTTTTATCAACTTTATATTACGATTGCCACAGGAGAGACTAATGAAAGACCGGAGTTTGTCCCGTCAAATGAAGAATAGAATTAAATTTGATGTCAGAGTTTATTTGTTAGGAGTCGTTGTGTTTATGTGTTAATGTTTAAGTCTTATTTTTAGTGTTTATGCTTTTATGTGTTTAATTATGAATGTTTGTTAATTGTTTGTGCTTAGAAAATTTTTTCATCCGAGGCCATTTGGAGTGAGAATTAAGTGTTATATGTATTTGTAATAGTTTGTGAATGAATATACATTAATTTTTGTGAAAATTAGTGTTATTTTTAGCCTCAAATTGAATTGATTTATATAGAGAATTTTGAGAGAGAGGAGAGTCAAACGAGATGAAAATAGTCATTTAAGTGTTATGAGACCATTTAGGGGTGGTATACTTAGGCAAATAGTGCATTTTACTTAAATTTAAAAATCTCAAAAAATTGTGCACTGGCGCCTAAGCGCCACATCTCGCGCTTAAGCGCGAGGTAACCCGAGAGGCAGGCGCCTAAGCGCCACTTATCTGTGCTTGAGTGTCGGTTCACGAACGGTTAAAAGTGAAAATTAACCCAAAAATTGCCATTTTTCACCCTCCCGTCACCTTCAACCTCTCGAAATTGCGATTTTGGAGAGTTAGGGCACACTATTAAGTGGAGATTTCTTGGTGGAATTAAGAAAAATTTGCTAGATTCGGATTTCTTAAGGTAAGAGCTTTACCTCTATGTAAAAATTTTGGATTTTCACCATGTATTTTGAGTACATTTGGAAGAATTCAAAATTTCACTATTCATGGAGAAAAATGAGGAAAAATCTATGTAATTTGCCTATGAAGTGTAGTTTAGGTTTTTAGAAGTTTAGTTTAGTAGTTTATACTTGATTTTTGAAGTTATTTTTAGAATTTTATAAAATTGTAGAATGACATCAAGAATGAAGAGGAGTAAAGGAAAGATTCCTTTAGATTCAAGCAAATTTATGAGTTTGAAATCTCAAGATAGGTACAGTGATGCGTTGCAATCACAAAAGCTTATCCAAGAACGTGGTTTTAAGAATCCAGGTGGATCTGTGGAAGATCTGATCGCTCGCCGACAGTGGAAACAATTCTGTTGTTTTTCTGTTGTTGGAATTATTTTTGTTGTTAGGGAGTTCTATGCAAACCTCCCTGAAGCTAAAGATGATAGAGTCGTGGTTTGAGGAAAGTTGGTACCTTTTTTCACCGGAGGTAATCAATTTGTTCTACCATTTTCCACCAGATACTTTATGTTTTTATGTGAATTATAGTCTGATTGAGATAGAGCTAGATGAGATTATCTCTTATTTGACTATTGGAAGAGGAATCTGGAAAATCACTAATGAGAGGAGAGCCATTTTTCCATGTCAAAGTTAAGTGAACCTTAGAATACATGGCACTATTTTATTTATACTCGTCTGCTACCAAAAAATCATCTCAGTGAAGTTACCAGAGAGAGCGACGTTAAATTATTGTATCTAGGAAGGAAAGCTCATCAACATTGGAGCTTTGATATGTCAGACTATCATCAGTTCTGCCACTGTCGTTACTACTGTAGGAAAGGATTTTCTTTATTGATCTTTTCTTTATGTGAGCAGGCTGGAGTGAAATATGATAGCTGGGATGAAGTACTGTTGCCTCTAAAGCCTATTTCAAATGTGAATGTGAAGCCTTATTCTGAACATTCTATTTTTGGCTGGAGAGGAGGATTTTCAAGGAGCTATGGAATGACAATGTCTGCTACTTCTACCCATGCTGCTTCTACTTCTAGAACATCTACCTCACGTGCTTCTACTTCTAGAGGTGAGTCTACTGAGACCCAAGATCAATTATTACAGAGGATGATGGACAATATTAATTATATCGTTGATAGAGTTCATAATTTAGAGCATTTTGCAAAACATATTGATAGGTATAATATAAGGAAAAGTGATTATGAAGAGAAATTTCACTCATCCTTGGAAGGCCTCATTAGGGGTAACCAAGGACTGCAATTTCCTCCATATCCTAGATACTCTGATTATAAGTCTACAAATGTCTGGAATAGCGGTGATTCTGAAGATGATGAGGAGGACTGAATTATTTTTATGTTTGTAATATGTGTTAGACTATGTGCTTTGGACTTGAGATTTAAGATGTGTTGTTTATTTTTATGTTTGGACTTGAGACATGTGTTGTGATGTGTTATAAATTATGTAGTCTGGGCTTGCTACATTTGCATTTGTGTACCTGTTTAGATTTTGTGATGTATGAGACTTTTATTTTTTTTAATTGTATTGTGATGTTGTGTTTTGTTAGTATTTTGTTTTAAATTCTAGGGTAGTAACTACTGTTGTGTGTTTAGTACTGTATTAGTTAGTTAAGGATTGAATTTAATTCTATATCTTTTTGAAAGTTGAAAATCTTGCTAACTTTAGTTTTAAATTTTAAACTTAGAAAAATTTTACCTTGTATTTTTCTTTTATCTTGTTAGTGTGTTTGTTTTTATATATAGACTGTGAACTCAATGTTAGTGTGTTACTCAGAAGTCTATTGAATCTCTACAAGTTAAATTAAAATGAAAATGATAAAAAAAATTGATCAAAATTAATTTTACTTCTATTTTTAGTTTTATACTTGTATACTTAGGATATAAAAATTCTTATAAGCATGTTATTTCAATTCTCATTCCTGCTTATATATATTTGATGCTAAACTATTTAATTTGTTAAAAACTTCAGTTTGGGGGGGATGAAAGATATTTTCAAAACTTGAACTTTATTTGTTCTCAAATGTGCTACAAGTGAATTTGATTTGAAAAGAAAATTGATTATGTATATGATGTTATATTAGAGAAATAAAATTTGATTTTAGAAATGAGTAAGAAAATTTAGTTAAAATTTTGAGTAATGAAGAAAAAATTTTAGTTAAAAATTTTTTAGTAAGAAAAATTATATTTTTGAAAAATTTAGAAATTTAGACTTTTATTTTTAATACTTTTTTTTTTTGTTAAAAATAATTTTCAAAACTAGTATTATATTTTTAAGTAAAAGATTTATATAAAGACTTTACTTTAGGAAAATAGAAGTAGAATTTAAAACCATTAAAGGCATATCCAGATATAGTAATCCTTGCTTGAAAAAGAAAAAGAAAAAGATAAGAAAAAGAAAATAAAAAGAAAAGAAAAAGAAAAAGAAAAGAAAAAGAAAAAAAGAAAAAAATAAGGGAGAAGCTTAAGGATTAGTGTCTAATCAAAAATTGGTTTCACATTTGAACTTTTTAAAGTATAAGACTTGAGAAAATTTTAAGCTTTAAAATATAATATAGTAAGTAAAATTATTTAAAATAAAATTTTTTAAGTGGAGATAATAAAAGAACTAAATTCTAAATTTGGAAAATCTATAATATTTCTGAATTAGATAGGAACTCATATTTTTATATTTTTTAACATTAAAAAATATCTAAAACTTTAAGTTGGTCTCCTTTACTAATTATTTTTTCTAAATTGGTCTACGAAATTTCTAAATCTAAATTTTAGTAACTCCTAAAGAAACTCATACATATCATACTTATTTAGTTTTTAAAGATTGATGTGTTACTTGAGGACAAGTAACATTTTAAGTTTGGAGGCTTTTGATACACCTAAAATATATAGTATTTTTAGACGCATTTTTATATCTATGTCTGAGATAGTGTGCTTTAATGAAAGGTATTTGTGTGTTTTTCTTTCAGGTACAAGTAAAAAGGTGAAAATTGTTAAAGGAGTGAAAAAGAATTAAATTTGGAGCAAAGAGGTGAAAATTGTGCTAAAGCGTTTTGGCGCCTAAGCGTCAGATCCGTGGCTTAAGCTCTAGTTAAACAGAGAAGGCCGCGCCTAAGCGCCAGAGGCCCCGCGCTTAAGCACCAGAGGCAGTTATTTGGTGGTTTTCTTTATTTTGCCAAATTTTGAAGAGGTATTTGAGGCACCTATTGGCTAAAGAGGGTGGTTATGACCACTAGGAACGAAAATATTATTAAAAGCCTTGCGAAAGGAGGCATCCTTTGGAGAATACATCAAATTGGGACACATTTTGAAGAGTTAGCAAGGCACCTCTTGGAGATTTATAAAAGAAGTTGAGACTTTTTGAAGTGTGTTTGAAAGTTCTGAAAAATGTTAGAAAAGGGGAGTTTTTTAGAGAGTTTTGGAGAGATTTTCAACCACCAAAAATTTACTTTATCCTTTTTTTAGTTTTATTTTGAGAGTCAAGAGTGTTGTAAAAGAGAAGAGATTCAAAGGAACTTTAAGAGTTTGGTGGAGGATTTGAGATAAGTTTTTATCTTTTGTTTTTAAAGTACTTTTGGTTTTAATCGAGATTTTTTGTTGGTTTGACAATGATTTCTACTTTTAAACTAAAGTGTGGTTTTGTTTTCTCCATGATGAGTAGTTTTCTTTATCTTTCTTCTTAAAATGATAAGTAATTAAGTTTTGGATGGAATTTGTGAGACTTCTTATTGGTTTGACAATGATTTCTACTTTTAAACTAAAGTGTGGTTTTGTTTTCTCCATGGATTTTGATTTGACAATGATTTCTACTTTTAAACTAAAGTGTGGTTTTGTTTTCTCCATGGATTCTGAGTATTTATCTTTCTCCTTATAATGATAAGTAATTAAAGTGTTGGATGGAAGTTGCGGAGAGTATTAATCTTTAATGCTGGAAGAAGTTGTGAAGATTTAAATCCATGAACTTTATTTACTTCTTGATTTGACCTATCCAGATGTTAAAATTTGTTGTGAGAACATGTAAGAACCGAGCTGGTATTGTCTCAGTCTTCCAAATGTTAAAATTTGTTGTGAGAACATGTAAGAACCGGGCTGGTATTGTCTCAGTCAACATTTGGAAAGAATCACATGAGGTTGTATGAATGAGAATGTAGTTCATATGATACTGGTATTGTCTCAGTCAACAACTGGAAAGAATCACATGAGGTTGTATGAATGAGAATGTACTTCATATGATTTAGTGCAAATAATTCTCAGTCAACAATTGGAAAGAATCACATGAGGTTGTATGAATGGGAATGTAGTTCATATGATTATTCAACAAATTAGAAAGAATCACATGAGGTTGTATGAATGAGAATGTAGTTCATATGATTGAAAGTATCAATAATTGGAAAGAATCACATGAGGTTGTATGAATGAGAATGTAATTCATATGATTAAGTGCAAACAAATCACTTCATTTACTTCTTGGTTTGGCCAATCCAGATGTTAAAATTTGTTGTGAGAACATGTAAGAACCGAGCTGGTATTGTCTCAGTCTTCCAAATGTTAAAATTTGTTGTGAGAACATGTAAGAACCGGGCTGGTATTGTCTCAGTCAACATTTGGAAAGAATCACATGAGGTTGTATGAATGAGAATGTAGTTCATATGATACTGGTATTGTCTCAGTCAACAACTGGAAAGAATCACATGAGGTTGTATGAATGAGAATGTACTTCATATGATTTAGTGCAAATAAGTCTCAGTCAATAATTGGAAAGAATCACATGAGATTGTATGAATGAGAATGTAATTCAGTATTGTCTCAATCAACAATTGGAAAGAATCACATGAGGTTGTATGAATGAGAATGTAATTTATTCCAAATGTTAAAATTTGTTGTGAGAACATGTAAGAACCGGGCTGGTATTGTCTCAGTCAACAAATTAGAAAGAATCACATGAGGTTGTATGAATGAGAATGTAGTTCATATGATTGATTGAAAATAAATAAAAGAATCAAATGAGGTTGTATGAATGAGAATGTATTTCATAAGATTTAGTGCAAATAAATAGGGAAATAATCATTGAAGGGTGTAAAGTTAGAGGACTTTAAAGTGACAGGTTAAAGCCCCCAACTTGGTTTATTTTTTTAGGTTCTGATACGAGATGTTAGCCTCAGATGGAGGGATTCGAGGGAACTCTAGAGTGAGAGCTGATATCTTNCAGATGGAGGGATTCGAGGGAACTCTAGAGTGAGAGCTGATATCTTCCCTGCTAGCCGGTCTTCAGAACTATTCAAACTTTAAATTAGCCAATATTATTTATAGCATCTCTAGTAAGGGTAAAGAATATAATTGTTTCTATTTGGCACAACACAATTTGCATACTACCACAACATAATTCCCTTGCTTATTACTGATTCATGATAAGGAGAAAGATATTTTCAAATTAAGTGTTTTTCTTTTACATAAACTCAAGTTATCTTTTTAAATTGTTACTGTTTTGTCAAAATATCAAAAATACTAAAAAGATTTGAATTTTAATTACTTCGAATACATCTCTAGTTTAAGTAATTGCCTTTTTATAATAGAAAGTTTGTTGTTCAATAGAGCATATTGCATAATTTCTTTGTGGGTTCGATATTCATGTCTTAATCAAAAAGTCTTATATTACTTGATAATGATACGTATGATTGTGTATTATCCCAATATATATATATTAATTAAAAAGTTAACTTCTTATTTTCTTCAGGATCAAGTTTTGACATTGTTGCAAAGTAAGAAAATATAAGTGAAAATATAATCAGAGACAATGTTATACTATTGCATATAAGCACTTTCGGGATCAGTGACCTATCCACAATTGAAGCCTATGAGACCATTGTTGACCTCACTTTTGTGAGGATCCATTTTAAATGACATCCATGATCCATCTTGGGAAAGGGTCTACTAACATTGACTCCTTCAACCTATCAAGGATCCCCAAAACCCTAAAATTGGAGCAAAATCAAATGTATCTCCTTTTGACCTCAAAATTGAATGACACCATAAACAAACCTAGTATGGACTCTATGGTACCACATTGACCATTTTGGTCAACCCTTAACCCTATGATCACCACATTGACCTTATAATTGGCCCAATTACCATATGGTCAATGTTGACCTCACTTTTGGTTGAGGTCTAGAAACTTCTTTAGTAGCCTAGGTCTAGCCA
>JXCR01127749.1:0-19745 GCA_002079205.1 Phalaenopsis hybrid cultivar
TAATAAATCAATTTAAAAAATCTTAAACATGCGGGCTAGCTTCTGTCGAGCCCTAAACAATGCGCAAACAGTAATTTTACCTCCTCTACGCACGGGCTAGCTTCTCCTTGGCGTGTGATGCTTGACTTCCTTCGGACAATCAAACGTAACTGCTTTGTGTCGACACCGTGGCTCAACACGACAAAGCACTCTTCACCGCCGCCTCCTTCCTCCCTGTTTGAGAGAGCCGTCCCCATCCGTCAATGCCGGAAACTCTAGCTTGTGTCTATCATCTTTCACACTCATTGATCAACTCTCCTGATAAGTTCTTGTCTCCCTCTCACGAAATTTATAGGTGATGTTGGTAAAATTCTCTTGAAAATATAATTTTGTAAATTTAATTTAATATAGAATGTATTTATAATTTATTTTTATTATTATTATATTTGAAAATAATGTGTTTTAATATTATAAAATAAGACCGAATGAATCTGATTCATCTAATAGTTCACATAATCGTGTCTGATACCGTGAATAATAGATCTTTCCGAAAAATAAGTGTATATCTCGGCAATGTACCTAATCATGCAAACTAAGAGATTTGTGACATTCGTTTGGTCTGCGAACCTTTTATGTGACCGACAAATTTCCCTATCTAATACAAAGATTAAATATGGTTTATTTTACATGGTTCCAAGTTCCTTATAGCGGCAAATTCCTATAGTTAATTACATCTCAAATGACCGAAGTCACTTGAGAAAATTCTCGATAATGATCAGAGGTACTAGTCTTAAAAAATTCAAGGTTTAAGTTTTCACGGTAGGACACGAAAAATCAAGTAGGAAATAACCAAATGAGAGCAGTTATTTAGGAGTTTAAAGGAAGGAAAAGGTAGAGGATGTCACAAATCCTGAGGAGGAACCTCAATGACCTTTCTAACTATCCTACTGTGTGGCTACGTTTTGAAGACGATATTATTTAAGTGTTCAATTCTGTTAATTTTATTATTTGAAACTTACATTTGCATAATACTCGATTATGCAAATAGCCCGTGGAGATAGAAAAGTTTACATCGTACCAAATGACAACATCGGAATCTAAGATGAGTCAAAACTTATGCTGCACAACACGGTTAGACGAGAGCCTAAAAAAGGGTGTGAGGATTTACGTCGCGCTGGGTAGCCAACCCGAAGTCCTGTGGGTCGTTATTACTAGGAATGGTTAGTTGGTGCAGACTTGTCTTATTGTTGTAGAATGGCGACCGTCTCCGCTTGTTGTTTGCTCCACGCTCCTCATTATGCTACCCACGAAGTTGGCTTTGAGCATCCTGCTGTAGTAGTAGCTCCAAAGTTTAAGGGTTTGAGGTTGGTAGTTTACATGTCACATTTTGGTTTGTTCATTGTTGTTCAAGTGTTTTCCTAAGGGGGAATTTTAATTTAATTTGAGCGAAACCGGTTAAGATCAAACGGTTCCATCATTCCGACATCATTATTTTCTCTTGAACTTACTTAGTATAAATGAGTTAAGTCCATTTAGACCGGAGAATTCTCGTTAGCAACCGTATGTTACCTCATCTGAGAGATTCTCATAAATCCAAAAAGGGTGAATTAAGGGCGTTCACTAGGCTTAAAAGTGTATTTAATTTTCAAAAAAGTATTTTTGTTTTGTTTTACAACTAAAGCATGCATGGTAAAGTAAATTGCACATAAATAGAAGTGTTGTAAAGTAAAATGCAGAAGCGTACCTAGGCATCTGCTACTGCTGCAAGGTCAGTATTACATGTGAAAGTAAGCAGGTATAACTAAAGATTTAATGAGTATATCAAACATAAGCTTATGTATGTAAAAGAATAGGTGATGCATTAAAGCTCAAAAAGGATATGTAAAAATTCAAGTCAAGGTGGGCTCAGAGCTTGGTTGTGTACTTTATAATCCAACTTCGGTAGAAGCTACCAACCCAAACTATCGAAGGAGGGCAACTCCTAAGCACAATCGAAACTATTAACCAGTGGACCTTTGTAGAATTTTGTTAAATGTTTATTTAACTTTTCATACATGTAGAGTTTATTTAGCAGACAAAAGTAGTGTTCTTGCAAATGGAGATTTATTACTATTTTTATTATTTTCTTTTTGGCATATGTAGAAATACATGCAGGAGTGTAATATATGTGTAGGTGTGGATAAATGAAATAGTCTACCGGTTGCTTGCTTCAATCGGGCTAGAATCACCTGACAACCTAAGAGAGTCAGGAGCAACTTCTTACCAAGAGTTGGAATGGTACCACCGATCCTGCTTTCCCCTTATTGAAGGTCATCGATGCAGGAGATATCATTCTATTCTCTCACTTTAGTACACATAAGCACTATTATCATCGCCCTAAAAAAAATAAAACGGGGGAAGGAAAAGAGGAGACTAACCCAACTCCCAAAGCAGGCGAGGCAGAGGAGTAAAACGGTGAGCAAGTCAGCTCAAGTCACTTTAGTACACATAAGCATTATCAAACCTATGTTGGGATGATTGTTGACTGTGCTGTTGATTGTATTGTTGGCTATGTTGTAGATCATACTCCTGCAAATATTACTGGTAGATTTGTTGAGGCTGCTCGACTTGAATCTGTACTGACTGCTTGCCTTTTTCCACCGTTGTTACTCTCTCAGATTTTTCTTCGAATGTTGTCACCGGCCTTGGACCACTATTGAGAGATGGCGACGGTACTGTGGTAGCAACCCCATAGACACCATCCTTTCCATAGGTAGCAAGCAACTGGTGAAACCCACTCCCCATGCGTAGAGGTGAGGTCTCATGTAATCCTGTTTCATCCAGTTGGAGGGCGGTGTTAGTAGTAGTCATCTTTGTGGCTTTTGACTTCTCGGCCCTTAGAATTTTCTGGTTACGCCTCATTCCCTATGTCTTGGTCAGTTGCACAGACTTTGAATTGGACCCAATCTCAAATACGGAAAACGGTGGGGCAAAAGTAGCGACTGACACTTCATCGTATAGAATCTCCTTCCCTTTGTTTAGTGGAACAGTTGGTGTAATAGCAGTGAATCCAGTGGCAGAATTAGAAATAGTCCTGGGAGTAGTTCCTACGCTCCTAGAGGCAGACTTTACAGCAACAGTAGAATTCTTTCTGAAATTCCTTAGACTTCAAGTTAAACTCCACCACAGGCTCGACGTACTTGTCCATTTCAGGTTTCATTATGACAACAGCGACATTCCCGAACTTGGCTTCAATATCATTGAATCCTTGTCCAAACTTAATAACCGCCAAGTCAGGCAGCTCGTTCTTGCTAACAGCAAACTCCACTCCAGTGGCGAAAGAAAAGATCAACTTTGGTGAAGAGATTATCTCTGTCATTTGAAAAAAAAAATTCCAGAAGTCAGTGACGTCCAATGCCTTGTCAATACTCAAGTTAGCGCACTTTTCTTATGAACTGGGTATCCTTTGAAATTTATTCATTTGAATTTTGTCACAAATTTTTGTGATTTTTTTCGCTTTGAAATTTTGATGAAATTTCGTTTTGTTTCGAGTTTAAAAGGAAGATTGTGACAGTGAAATTTTAGTATTAACTCGTTCACAGCAAGTTAAGATCAAAGAGGAATGAAGCATAGGACTCGGTTTAAGAATTGGAGGATGTCGACCTCACATCAAATTCGTTTCGATAAACTCCTAATCTACCACACCTATTAGGAGTCCACCCAACTAAATCCTAGGGATTCTTGAACCCCCTTCTGCTTAAGGATGGTTAAGTAGACAGTCCTGGAATCCAAGAAGAGTTGACTATACTGACTTAAGGAAGAAATAAGCACGGTATGTCAACAGAAGAACAGTAGTCTGGCCCACAAGGGACATGAGCACACTACCGGTGTTTGAAAAGAAAATCATCTGATCAAAGATGAAGAGAAGAACTAGTCCCCAGCGGAGTCGCCAGAATTTATCGGCCTTTATTATTATTTTTTTTAAAGGTTGATTTTTATAAAATATTAAAATAGTTTTGATGTAAATATGATCTTTGAAAGTAACATTTTAATTTAAAAATAACAGATTAAATAGTTTGGACAGTTGAGCGCGATACCACAAGTAATACACTATCCCGAAGGATAAACATTCCACTTAACAGTAGGCTCAACCACGAGAAGATCTCAGAAAAAGACCACAAGTGTTCTACCAAAAGTTCCAATAAAATCACACGAAAAATCCGGAGAAAGAAAACCGCAAGCACTCGGGTCGGGGTAGGCTCAGATATTTTATATTTATGCCCGGTACTGGTAATCGACAAGTAGACAACCAAGTTACGATAAATTTAAAATTTTCATTTTAGCATGCACATGGATTTCTGGGATACAAAAGAAATTTGTATCAATTTTTGTAATAAAAAATATTTTTATAATTATTGTATCTGCTCTTATTATGTTTTGTTCTTATCAGTTTTGAAGAATTACGATTGTCCACGAGTCGATTACGCCGTCGGGCGTAGGACCGCCAACAGCCTAAGAAGGTGCGCGTCTCCCGCTAGTCTTCTGTCGGTGAATGATACTATCATCCTACAGTTTATCAGGTGTCAGGATTGGGTCTTGATGTTGTAGGATGGAATATCATTTTGCTCTACCACCGGCGTGTTTTTATCATCACCGCTCTATACCCTAAAACAAGACCGACCTACTTGCAACCTTGCTTGATGGTTTCATATATAACAAAAGACTATATATACACATTTATGTATCGGGCATAAGCACAAAAAACGTAAACCAAGATGCAAGGAAAAAAAAAATAATAAAAATAGGGGTGAGAGAGAGGAGGGATTAATCCACCTGAAAGGTCGAAAAGGTGAAGGGTGAATCAGCCCTCAAAACTGCGTCTAAAATGATCGACGAAAGTACACAAGAAAGTGGTCCCATGATCCTCGAATCAACCCAAAAGGCTATCATCTCCTCCAATTTCACAAACAGATCAACCCAAGAAGGGTCTCCTCTCCAAATTATATTTCAAGCAAGTCGAAACGTCAAGGAGATTGAAGCTATGTGACGACTACAGTCATAGCCCACAAATATGGCCCATAAATCCTCGAATCCGTTGCGAAAAGGCTACAACATAGTCTCAAAAAAAAAAAGAGAGAGCAATCCAAATATCACCAGTTAAAGCTAGCCAATGCAATCTCAATGCCAACAAACCATAAAAGCCTTTGAAAACTCCGAGTCAAAACAAAACTTCGCTAAAACCAAATGTCCGAAGCATTCCAAAACAACTAGCCCAACCATCACAAAATAGGTGCATTTAAATATCACAAAATCAGCACTTAGACTTTCTCGGAAAAAAAAAAAAACAAAGAGGCCATGAAAACCGAAAACAGTCCACATGGAGCTCAAATCTTCACTAAATCAGCCTGTATAACTTCAAATTTTCATGAATATAAACATGTTAAGGGTCTCCGAAGATATACATATAAACAATGAGACGAACTGCAGTCCTGCATTACCTCTTGGGTGTTAGAAATGTAAAGATATAAGAGATGGGTGGTATAAATGTAAAGGAGCAAAGTTTGTGTTGGATATATAGACATATAGAGATTGGGTGGTATGTTTGTAAATACTCCAATAAGTATAGAATAGGCATGTGTTTGAAGTTCTGCATATGAGAGATTAGATTTGGGTGTCAAATATGTAAATACTAAAGAATCATGTGGCGTGTAGGCTTTAACCTCCCTTGTATGATTCCCATTCGTCAATAGTTTTGTCCCAATTCAAGAATAAATCTGAGTTTTCTCTCCTCAAAAAATTTCACAGTGCTAGCCCCTTTAGCATCCTTAACATTTTCCACGAAAAGAAAAAAAAAAGTTGTATTTTTAATCTACGCAACTTGCTCATATGTTCCAACTCACCAATTCGATAATCATTCTCATTCTTAACGCTAAACTCAATTAGTTCTTAAGATGACCTTAATTTCCCAATTTCAGGTGCATTGCATTAGAATATGCATTCAGGGGCAAATTTCAAGTGAAGCAAATTAGAAAGATTACTCATATCGCCAGGCAAGAAATCATCAGAGAAAAAAATGCCTAAACACTTCCTCATAGATTATGAACTGTAAATAATAAAGACTAGTCAGAGATGTTGGCATTTGAGTGAGATTTACAGTAAAATTCAAATATCGAAGATGTTTCAGATTTTTAATAACCTCGGACATCTTTTTCTGATATGGACAGTGTGTGAACAACAAACGAATGTTTCATGATGCCTTTTAAAATTTCAGTAAATATGTCAGAAAATCGTTGATCATTTCCTCCACTAAAAAAAAAGAGCGAATGCAGGTTTTCAACACCTTCAACACATCCTATAAAGTTTAAAATATATGCAAAGCAAACCTTTAATTTATGCAAGAAAGCCTCTTAATGCAAATCCAGAGCAACTTCAAAACAAGCCCAGAGAAAAATCCGGCAGCACCTCCCCTCCATAGATTTTCGGCTAACCTTATTAGTCAAACGCACAACCAAGCAAGAATATTGAGCCAACAATCAAGAATACCGAGCAGCCCAGAAGGGATACTCAGCCAAGCAATAGTGTCGAGCAACTGAACATGAAATTCACGCAAGACAAGATTTTGGAAGCACCTCTACCCTCCTTTTGAATTTTTCGGCCAACCCTAAAGACCTCCCCAAGATGGGGTTTTATAGGCAAAAGAAAGAAGAGCAGCCACCTACCAGCCCTAATGGTGGCCGAATGGGATGATGGGAGAGGAGGAGGAGCATTTAGGGAGAAAGAACAGGCGGCCTAGGGGAAAGGAAGGGTCGGTCATGTGGAGTTTCGCCGTTGGAGAGCCGCTTGGTCGAGCGGGGATCGAGAGGGCGAGCCATGAGTGAGAGAAAAGGAGGGTGAGCCATCTCGTGTAGACGAGCATGAGCCTGTTCGCGAATGACAGAGGAGGCGCAGGAGTTAAGGCTTATCTCGGGCAGCCTTGGGTGTGGCCGATCGCGGGAGCTAAGGCACGAGGGGGGCGAGCAGACTTCGATCAAACCGTGACTGGGAAGAAGGGAGGGAGGCTAGCGCGGTTTAGGTGAAATAAGGTTTAAAATAAATATCTCTTTTATTTTTATTATTTTATTTTATTTTATTGTATTATATTATTTAATTATATTAATTAGCATGTGATTTATTTGTGTTCGGAACCCTAGCAAAATGAGTATCTTTCCTGGGTAAAATTGACGCTCCGGACTTGCCGGCGCAGTCTGTTTGGTCATCCGAGGTCATTTGACTATTTTTCTATAATCGTGCCGAATTCAAATAATAATTCGTGCCGAATTCAAATAATAATTCGTGCATTTCTTACAACAGATCGCTCATTCTAGCTTATCTTATTTTTTTGTTATTATAAAGACCTGCTGCATCTTGGGAAAAACACAATTATTTATGTGACACGTGTTTCACTAATTGTTTANTGAACCCTAGCAAAATGAGTATCTTTCTTGGGTAAAATTGACGCTCCGGACTTGCCAGCGCAGTCTGTTTCGTCATCCGAAGTCATTTGACTATTTTTCTATAATCGTGTCGTATTCAAATAATAATTCGTGCATTTCTTACTTACAAGGAACCCAAGCAATATAGATGCTTTCTTAAGTAAAATTTATGTTCCGGAAGCACCGGCGCAGTCCGTTTGGTCATCTGAGGTTGCTCAGAGAAGTTCATCGATTTCCGTGCAATTTGCTTGTGTGCGGAATTATGGCAATATGGGTGTAACGATGTCCCGGACGAGCCGGAGTAGTCCATTTCGTCACTGGAGGTCGTCCAGAGAAGTTCGCATTTTCACCCATCCTTTAAGCTCAATTCTAGTTCGATCTTGTGCAACTTAGTGAATTTTGTGCATTTTGTGTGTGTATATGTGATAAAGTCCTTAAGAAGTTTACTTAGGGCTTGAGATCCTATTGGGAACTTCTCCTTGAGTCTCCACATGATAGTCCTTAACCAGTCGACCATACGACGATGATTTTGAGATCATTAATGCGAGACATCACAAGAGAATAGGAAGTGGCTGGAATTTCTAAGGGAATGGATTCCAATACTAGTTTTCTAAAATAGTCAATAGGAACCCCTAGAGCTAGATCCTAGGATCCTAAGGAAAAGAATAATGACCTCAAAATGAGGTTAACATGTTCGTAGATTGGATTCAAAGGTATACATGAAATGATTATGCCATAGGATAATGATCATATATACCTCCATCAGCAATGCATTCTCCGTGGATTGAATTCAAACCCAATCAATAAATTTGTGCCTAAATTTTGAACCTAAACAACCTCGTTAATTGTTTGCAACTGAGAGGGATAAAAAATTATGCAGGCTTGCGCTCATAGGAAATCTCATTCTTAGATATAGATAAACTCTGTTCCAAACATCAGTGAAAATATAGATAAAAGAAACCTATCCATTACATAAAAAAATGCGCTTAGGTCCCTTCATGTACATGTTGAGGTGGATTCAAAGGTGAGAGGTTTGACTTTTATTGATTGTCCAAACGATTAGCTGTTTGCAGTTAGGTTTTCTGTGACTTTTAAAAAAGGAACTGAAATCTTTTGTATTAATGCATATATGACAACTCTAGTAGCTTNAAGAAAAAAATGCCTAAACACTTCCTCATAGATTATGAGCTGTAAATAATAAAGACTAGTCAAAGATGTTGGCATTCGAGTGAGATTTACAGTAAAATTCAAATATCAAAGATGTTTCAGATTTTTAATAACCTCGGACATCTTTTCTGATATGGACAGTGTGTGAACAACAAACGAATCTTTCATGATGCCTTTTAAAATTTCAGTAAATATGTCAGAAAATCCTTGATCATTTCCTCCACAAAAAAAAAGAGCAAATGCAGGTTTTCAACACCTTCAGCGCATCCTATAAAGTTTAAAATATATGCAAAGCAAACCTTTAATTTATGCAAGAAAGCCTCTTAATGCAAATCCAGAGCAACTTCGAAACAAGCCCAGAGAAAATTCCTGCAGCACCTCCCCTCCAGAGATTTTCGGCTAACCTTATTAGTCAAACACACAACCAAGCAAGAATATTGAGCCAACAATCAAGAATACCGAGCAGCCCAGAAGGAATACTCAGCTAAGCAATAGTGCCGAGCAACTGAACATGAAATTCACGCAAGACAAGATTTTGAAAGCACCTCCACCCTCCTTTTGAATTTTTCGGCCAACCCTAAAGACCTCCCCAAGATGGGGTTTTATAGGCAAAAGAAAGAGGAGCAGCCACCTACCAGCCTTAATGGTGGCCGAATGGGATGATGGGAGAGGAGGAGCATTTAGGGAGAAAGAACAGGCGGCCTAGGGGAAAGGAAGGGTCGGNTCAGCCAAGCAATAGTGCCGAGCAACTGAACATGAAATTCACGCAAGACAAGATTTTGAAAGCACCTCCACCCTCCTTTTGAATTTTTCGGCCAACCCTAAAGACCTCCCCAAGATGGGGTTTTATAGGCAAAAGAAAGAGGAGCAGCCACCTACCAGCCTTAATGGTGGCCGAATGGGATGATGGGAGAGGAGGAGCATTTAGGGAGAAAGAACAGGCGGCCTAGGGGAAAGGAAAGGTCGGCCAGGTGGAGTTTCGCCGTTGGAGAGCCGCTTGGTCGAGCGGGGATCGAGAGGGCGAGACACGAGTGAGGGAAAAGGAGGGTGAGCCATCTCGTGTAGACGAGGGTGAGCCTGTTCGCGAATGACAGAGGAGACGCAAGAGTTATAGCTTATCTCGGGCAGCCTTGGGTGTGGTCAATCGCGGGAGCTAAGGCACAAGGGGGGCGAGCAGACTTCGATCAAACCGTGACTGGGAAGAAGGGAGGGAGGCTAGCGCGGTTTAGGTGAAANTAACTTTTTTGTAACTTTAATTACAGATTCGGGATCATAAGATACATCAGTTTGTGGAAGACCCGATGATTCCACTATCTAATATCAAGGATGAGCAGCTTGTTGCATATAAGGTTCCAAAGTTTGAAAAAAAGTCAATTTTACTTCAGTTTGTACATCGCCGTGAAGAACTGTAAGTTGGCTTTCTTTTTATGCTTAATTTTTTAAAATGCATTTATCATATATCCTTCAAGCTGTATATTTTAGGAAACCGGATATGCACTTCTCTGTGATGGGAGGATTCCATGTCTGTAACTGCTATTGGCAGTGTTTTAAACTTTGGGTTCTGGTTAAATAGAGTAAATGAACTGAGATGATGTTTGCGCTCAAGTATAGGTTTGACGAAGCGACTCCATTCTGAGTTTTAGAAGGTGTTTAAAGATCGGATTTAATGGGGAGATGGCGGGACAGCGACAGAGAGAGAATATGTGAGGTAGACGGAGTTTGGAAAGGGATTGAAGAAAGTTGGCTGTTGTCCGGGCTTAAAACAGCAGGGAGAACAAAGAAATGGCGGTTTCAGTGATGTGTTGCTGCCAACGGAGATCCACCTACTATTTCTAAACAAGCTACATACACATCACTTACGAAAGGAGGATACAACACTCCTTAGGGTAGAAAAATTAGTGAAGAAAATTTCCAATTATATAAACCAAAGCAAAAGTCCAAAACTAGAAAAATAACAACATATAAATAGTTACCTCTCAAAATTACCATATTCTCTTTCATATATTAGAAAAAGGTGCTCATAGGCTTGGCGAGAGTGTGCTGGCAAGATTTTCCAGTTTCATTTTGGAATGGGATGGGATTCCATCTCGATTTGCAATCCCGCATAGGATTGGGGGATCGCAAAGCTAGAACCGCTCTCATGTCGCTCTTCCCAAGCAGGAGAGGCTTCTTTTTTTTTCAGTTAAAGAACCCATATCCTCATTAAGATGACAAGCTAGGGACATGAAATGTAGCAGAAATATTGTAATCTCCTAGTAAATCAATCTTGTAGGTTTTATCATTGATACTCTATTAGACCGAGGCCTGCGGCAATTTCCATATCGTGCTTCACTAAGTCGACGTCGAGCTTGCCAAAATAGTTTGAATACTTATATTAAGCATAAGACTAAAAGGGCAATTTAATCATTTTTTAATTATTTTTATGGGGCATAAATTGGGATTAATGTGTTTAGGGTTAGGTTGTGTTTGTGATTATTATCTTGAGCCTTTGGTGATAAAGTTTGCGTGAGGTCACCTACCTCTCGAATTGTTGGTATTTATCTTTTTATGTATTCGAGATTGCATTTTTTTGTTTTGGTACTGGTGGAATAAAAGCTATTATTTCTACCCTAATTTATGTGAAAGTTTGTCTCGTTCCTATCAAAGAAAGTATCAAAACATTTAAAATTTTTGGGAAGCCAACGACGAATCGCAGCGTTCAAGAGTTCTTCCGCATCTTCGTGGCCAAAACCCGTGATTGGGATCACGACATACTAGAATTTTGCATCACCAAACCTCATGATACAGTCACAAGCTAGTTGAGAAGCCCAAGACAAGATTGCGGCGTACAAGAGTTCTGTGCCGACCTCACAATCGGGATTGCGGTGTAAAATAATTATGCATCGCCTGACCGAACCTGGCAATATAGTCGTGAGCTAGCTGAGGAGTCAATGACTAGATTGTGGCGTACAAAATGTTCGCATACCAAAATCGAACCAATTGAGCATCATCTCCCCTTCCATTCGCGAGTTTGTAGGCGTACATTTCCTTCTTGATCAAACCTAGTGATACAATCTCAATTCAAGTTAGCTAGGCAGCCAATGACAGGATCGCAAAGTACAAGATTTCCGCCTTCGTGTTAAAAATTTGTCATGGGAAATGGTAGCGAAGAAAGTAGGTGCTTTAGAGGAGAAATTAGTAGAGGTTAGACAAATCAGATCTGATATGGAAGAGCGTTTCTTGGCCATGGAGGGAAGATTCATTGTCTTGGAAAATATGATTAAGAAAGTCGTAGAGTTTCAGGCAAACCCGCTGCCACCCACTGCGGGATTGAGCAGCAACGTTTGAGCTAATGCAAATGACAACAATTTGAAGCATTTGTGCGGCATCAGTGTGGCATCCCTTCTTTAGGCGGATTTGGAGTCACTGGATCAAGTAAAGGAATTGAAAGCTAACTTGAGCGACAATACTTGAAAGGAATAATGTGACATCTAGGCAGCTTGAACAATTGGAAGCGGACGGGATCAAGCCAAGGAGTCGAGAGCGGATTCGAGTGGCAGGATTGGGAGGGAATTGCACGACATCTGGAGGTTTGGAACGAGCTGCAACAGACATAATGTGATAACATTAGATTCATGGCTAGAGAAGATTGATTTGAAAGATTTTAGCTTGGATTAGGGAATCACCATAGGTGGGATCCCAGCGGAGGCCTACTTCTAACCATGCTAGTGCCTTTTGTTGCAGTGGCCTTCTAAACAGAAGGAGATTCAACAACCTTTGGGGATGAGCGAGTTGATTATAGGGTGAGCATGACTTATGAAAGAGGAAAAATCAATATTGGTCAAGGAAGGAAATCCAACTCCCGCTTCATGGGTGCAGTGAGCTTTGGTCAAGGAAATTGTGGAGACTCACACATAAGGAAGCTGAGATGTCGATCTCTTCTAATGTTCATTGTTAATCATTTAATTAACCTGAAAAATTAGTTCAAAATAACTGAGCTAAATAAGTCTGTGAATACGTATATTCATAAATCACAATAATACAAAAGAAATGTAAGCAATATACATGTTAGTCAAGCTTTTTATTATCTTTTTTTAAATAAATAAAAATAGTTGATGTTATATAAACAACCTTAGTATATCAATATCACACTATATCTATACAATTGTCACAAGAGTACCATATAAAATTTGTGTCCGTTAAGACATCAATATTAATATATTTTTTTATATACGTGCATGAGTATCTTAGTGTTTCTCCATTATTACCATCAAGGGGTGACTTCATCATAGTTAATCATACACATACAAGCAGTCAACGTAAACATATTATTCATGTATTCATCGCATTCAATTTAGCATACTTTAGAAAGCATACGACCATGCATGATAGTAACTACAAAAATTCTTAATAATATGAGCGATAAAAAAAGAATATCTCAATCAGAATAAAGCATGTTAAAGTTTATTGACTACAAAATAGTTGAGAAGAAATAAATTATTACTATAAATTGAAAGTACGAGTACTCACCTCGATTGCCGATTAATTAGCTATTAGATTTGCCTTGACGTTGACTCCTCTAAACTTTAGGAGCCTAAAATAAACATGGTATAAAATTTATTTAGTATTTTAAGTAAACTAATTACTTTTAAGTATTAAATTTTTATTTTTTTACTTTATACAATTATATATAAACACGGACCTCCATATTGTACTCACTGTAAGATGTTTGGACATATCCCTGATAAATGTCACAAGCTCTATCCTAATTTGAAATATAAGGTTCAAGTGGATAAGGATGTGTCTAACCCTACTGCTCCGGATATTTTAGTTCCACCCGAGGAGGATACTGCCAAACAGAAGGTGTCTGTTGCCCCTGTGGACCCCCTTGACGCTGTTGTTACTGTTACTGCGATTGATGTGATGCTGACACCTTCAAACCCTATAGAAAACAATACTGAAGAACTTTTACCTACAAAGAATAGTGTTTAGACTGATAATCAGGAGAACCTTGTAGCTCCTTGTCTTCTGGAAGTATCGAGTGTAGAGGCAACTCATACTTCACATTTACTAGAACCTATTGTGGGTACTACGGTTGGTAATCCTTCTGTTACAGCTCTACCACCTCACCAGACTGATTCTTTGGATGGAGACATGTTTACACTTCCAGGAGGAGAAGAAGAATGGAGATCTACTCGAGCTCAGGAGTCTTATGGATGATACTTTGGTTGCTTCGGTTAATGGTACGCACCTTATCAATTTGTTAGCTGGATACATTCCGAGAACTAGAGGCAAAGACAGAACTAAATTAGGATGACCCTTAGTGCCCCGGTAGTTTTGGTTTTTTTTCATTTTTATTTTTATATGTACCCATTTTGACTTTTTTGTGTGTTGTACCATATGGGTTGGGTGCCTACTTTTATGCCCACTCATACAACTTATCTATATCTTTTGTCTTTAATATATTAGCCTTTGTGCTTTTAAATATATATATATATATATATATATATTAAAGGTTCATAAAAAGTGAAGGATGCGCAGAATATTGTTGATTCGTTGGAAGCCCAACTTGAAATTTCTCCACACTTGATGGATAATGTTGCCCAAGCACATTTAGATCTTATGGACGCTATTGCTTTAGAGGAAAATTTACTTAAACAAAAAGCTAATGATTCTGCTTTTGTTGCAGGAGATCGAAACACTAATTAACCATGCAACTCTTAAGCATAGAAGAAACATCAATAACATTTTAAAAATTAAAAAAAGCTGATGGGAGCATTATCACAAATATGGAAGAGATTGGAGACAGTGTTGTTAGCTTTTTTACTGAATTATTTCATAACTCTTCTCATACTATGCCTGTTGATCCTACCTATTTTGAGAAGGATTATGACTATACTAATAATCTTAGTTTGGTTTATCCTCCTGATGAGCAGGAAATCTTGAATGCTTTCAAATCTATCTGTCCTAATAAAGCCCCGGGTCCTGATGAGTTTTCTTTTGCTTTCTACATACATGCTTGGGAAATTATTAAAGAGATTACTCTTGTTATTCAAAGCTTTTTCCTTGGAAATAATCCTGGTAAATATTTCATCTCGGTACTTATTGTTCTTATTCCTAAAGATAATGATAAAGTCACTTGGGACAATTTTCGTCCACTATCTCTCACTACAGTGATATCTAAAGCCTTAAGTAAGATTATTGTTAGTAGACTTCAGCCTCATCTCAATCATATCATTGTTGAATAGCAGTCTGTTTTCATTAAGGGCAGGGAAATTACTGACAATATTCTCTTAGCACAAGAATTGATTGAGGAGTTGGATAAAAAGTGCAGAGGGGGCAACATATATCAAGAAAGTTTTTGACACTATTAGTGGGGACTTTATTCTAAATATATTGCAAGCTAGAGGTTTTAAACAGGACTTTTGTTCACCTATACAGAGATGGTTGCCTAATAACAGCTATAGTATGATGATCAATTGTGAAGCCCGTGGTTTTTTCTCTGCTGGAAGGGGCATCAAGCAGGGAGACCCTCTTTCTCCTACTATTTTTATAATTGTTTTTTATTATCTTTCCAGGCTTATTAACAAGTTGCATCAAGAGAGACCTTATCTTCAATTCTCCCATAGGTCTAAAATTGTTGTGAGCCACCTTGCTTATGCTGATGATGTCATTCTGTTTTTAAATGCTAGTAAACGCGTCATCAAAGCTACTATGAATTTGTTAAAAGACTTTCAAAACACCTCTGGGATGTTATTTATTTTGGCTAAGTGCTCTATGTACTTTGGCATAGGTGCTCCATCTAAAACTGTTGGTTGGGCCCCTAATTTTACCAGCTATAAAATCTCTAAGCTCTCTATTAAGTATCTTGGGGTTAACATTCTCAGAGGTAGAATCAAACAAACATAGATGGATGAGGTGATTGATAAGATTAAACTCAAAATTAATGACTGGAAAAACGTTTTCCTTTCTGATGGGGGAAGGCTCACCTTATTGAAAAGTGTTCTTTGTACTCTCCCACTTTACATGATAGGTTCTCAAAACCAAAAAGTGCATTCAAAAGACGCTTGAGAATATTTTTAATAAATTCCTTTGGCAAGGCACTAGAAACACCAAGAGCTGGACTACTTGGAACTATGCTTGTAAACCCTGCGCGCTAGTGGACTTGGTTTTAAAACTTTGAAACATACTATTGATATTAATGTGTGTAAAGTTTGGTTTAAATTTCGCCAAAGAGAGTCTCTATGGGCCAAATTTATGAATCATAAATATAGTAAAAATTCACATCCTTCTACTGTTAATTGGAGAGTGGGTGATTCCAGACCCTGGAAAGGCATCATTGTTGCTCGTGGTGTAGCTTCTCATTTTATGTTTTAAGATATTGGTGATGACAGCATATCCTTTTGGAAAGATGATTGGGGTCTCTCTACTTTCTCTAATCTGCATTCTCATGATAATGATGTTAACCTTCTGGTCTTTGATTGTTGGATTAATGGTGAATGAAATCTTGATATGTTGAATTCCTTAGTAGGTGAAATTGCTTCTGTCATAACTAAAATTCCTGTTAAACCGCAAGATAAAGCTCTTCCTTTATGGAAAAACCATACTAATTCATCTATCACAAAATGGTTTAACTCAAATATTCACTCCTTTACTCCATGAAAGTGGCATGTTTTTATCTGGCATAAACTCATTACTCCATCAATATCCTTTTTCCTTTGGAGATACTTTCATAAGTTGCTACCTCTTGATGATATACTCAAGTTGAAAGGGTTGAAGCTTGCATCTTATTGTTATATTTGTAAAAAAAGTTTTGAATTACTGAATCATCTGTTTTTTTAGTGTCATTTTGCTAAAGAAGTCTGACATATTATTGGGTGTTTTTTTGGGATACACTGGCCTGCTAATCTGAACTTTAAAACTACTGTGGAGATTTGGAAGGGTTTGGAACCCTCTTTTACTAAGTTTTTCTGTCTACCGGTAATTGTTTTATGGTTCATATGGATGGCAAGAAACAATCATAAATATGAAGCGACTGGATACACCCCCTCTGCCACTTACATCTTAGCGATTGCTTATTTCAATAAGGCATGGAAGTCGTTCTGTAAACATGATGTTACTCCCACTGTGGCTAAGGGTAGGAAACCCATTTTGATTAAATGGGCACCACCCCCTCATGGTTGGTTTAAAATTAATGTCGATGGGAGCTTTTCTAATGCCTATACGGGTATGGGTGGAATTATAAGAGATGTGCATGGAAGATGTATAACTTATTTTGCCTCCCCTTGTATTGCTACTTCCTCTCTTGAGGCAGAGACTTCTGCTGTGCTTAGTGCGCTTCATGTGGTTATTGCTTTACAATTAAATGACATGGTGTTAGAAACTGACTCTGAAACCCTGCTTAATATATTTTTGGCAAAAGTTAAACCTCCTTGGTATGTCAATGTTTTGCTGAAAAGAATAAGGATCATAATTGATAGCCATCATTTAAATATTTCTTTTTCTTTCATTTATAGAGAAGGGAACCAATCTGTTGATTGGTTGGCCAAATGGAGGGTGCAAAATGCTATTGGTGGAAACACCCCTCCCTCTTTCTTGCATAAATTTATTAAAAATGATATGGAGGCCCCATATGTTCGCTATTGAGATGCTGCCCCTTTCTTGGTATTCTGGTTGAATGCCCTTTGATTTTCACATGTTTGTTGGACTTGGGTGTCTTGGATGCTGGTTACACATAATCGGTGGAGCCAACTGAAAATTAGCTTTCTACATTTTAAATTTGCTCAATTCCTTTTTAGTTTTGGGGTTTGTTATACATGTACGTTTTGGGTATACTCTTTTTGCTGGTATACATTTTGGGTTATCACATGTACCTTTTGTTTTATTTTGCATGGTGTTGTAATGCAGATGGTGGAACCCCTAGATCTTCATGTTTATTTTGTTTCTAGATGGGGATCCACTATCCCACCCCAATTTCGTAACTTTTTTATGATTAATGCGTAAGGAGCCACGAGATGCTATTTTAATCAAAAAATATATATATTAAAGGTGAAATCGATATTTGGTCCAGTGGGCCCGCACCACGGGATTCGAACCCCCGACTCGAGGGACTTACGTCAGAGGCCGCACCAATGAGTCAGGTCATTCGCACTATATATATATATATATAATGTATCGAAGTCCGCACACACACACATAAATTTATCTGTATTATGAGATTCACAAGCATTCAAAAATTCTTATATATTTATTTACTCAACATGTAGAGTTAATGTTAACATACATAACNTGAAACTATTGAATTCCTCTACGGGCATCATTGTATCCAACGACAAAGATTGTCGTACCCGACAACGAAGGGCTTCTCGCCTTCATTATGCTCGTGAGTCGTCTCCTTCCTGCCAGACGACGAGCTTGCTCGCATCCTTTGGTCTTCGCTCCTGATGACGAAGGGCTTCGCTCCTGCTCGTCGGACCGCGGTCGTTTCCCTGTTTCTGTTCGAGATTTGGGTTCCCTTCGTCATAGCTCCAGCTCCAGTGTTCGCGCATGGGGTTTTTGTTTTGATTTAGGGGAATGGCCCCGAGTTATGCCGCGGCTGTCTCCGGAGGTTTTACTCCGCGGCAGGCGGTTGTACCTGTTTCTTCCCTCAAGAATTTCATGATGCACATGAATCTGGAGGTCGTTATACCTTTATTAAAAAACTGGGAAGAAAGAATGGTAAACTTGCTTTGTTTCTCACTGATGAGGAAAGAGTATATTGGCTTCAGCTTGTAGATATACTATTGTTGGGGAATTTCCCTATGAAATCCCAAGCTTGAGATTATTGGAAAACATTTCGATTCTCTTAAGCTCACAGGGAGTTGGAAAGTTGGTTCGCTAGATGGCTGTCACGTTCTCATTCAACTCTCAAATGACACAGATTATACCTAACTCTTTGCTCAAAAAGTTCTCAAAATCGATAATCGCTTTATAAAAATTCTGAAATGGACAGTGTATTTTGATCCTAAATTAGAATTACCTACTATCCTGATCTGGGTTAATTTTCTAGGGCTCAAGATGCATCTCTTCAATTATGAAACCCTTTATACATTGGCAACTGCTTTTGGGAAACCGCTGAAGGTCGATACTCCCACGCTTGATACAACCAGGCCATCTGAAGCTTGTGTGCTTGTAGAGCGCGACATCACTCAACCCTTTCCTGGGGAGATTTTGATTGGCTCCTCTCATCAGGGTTATTGGCAGAAGATTGTGATGGGACCTCATCCCCATTACTGCTCTCACTGTGGAATGTTTGGTCATAGCTCTTCATCTTGTTATCGGTTGCATCCCCATCTACGGTTGGTTGTAGCCCCACCTCCTGTTTCTCTGCACACTTCTGCGGAGGTCATACCCTCTTCCTCACTGCCTGTGATACCTAGTACTATGCTGATGGCAGATACAGTGCAAAATGGTTTCGGAAAATGTTGATAAGGGTCGTTTGTTGGAGGAGAGTCAGGTGGTTGCTCCTGGAAGGTAGGACGCGGTCACCGCTCTTTCTACTGGAGTGAATATACTATCCTCTCAAGCTCTACCTACCGTGGAGGGTACTCAGGCTCTCCCCTCTATGATGTGATTGAAGATAAGGATGAAGCGAACATTCATATTCAAATGACGAAAAAGATGTCTCCTAATACTAATGAGGAAGATTTAGAGTCAAACACAAACTATCTTACTGTTATTAATCAGTTAGTAGAACTACCTATTCAGAGGGAATGTGTTTCCCAAGTATTGGAAGACTGTCCTACACAAACTCAAGAATTCATCGCTGCAGTTGTCTTTCCTTCTACGGATCAGACTGAAAAGTCTTCAGAAGAAGAATGACAAGTTTACATTTCTCGACGGAGGAAGAAGGCTGGGGACACTATTCAGCTTGGAAACTTAATGGATGATACATTGGTCACTCCTGACAATGGAACAACACTTCAGAGTTTGCTAACTGGATCCGCTCCAAGAACCAGAGGAAGAGGCAGATCTAAACTGCCTTCGAGTCTTTTGTATTTTTTTTTGTGTTGGGATATTTTGATACCATGTATCGTATGAGTAGGGCATCATCCATTAGGCCCTCTCATGCAACTTTCTGTATCATTTTTTATTTCAATATATATATATATATATATATATAACTGTTTT